>JAINUT010001236.1:0-168239 GCA_020205555.1 Panax stipuleanatus
CTCTAACATAATCCGCTCAAATTCCTTTCTATTGAGAATGAAGTGATTTAGTTTGTTGGGTAAGTAAGCTAGTCTCTTTTGATTGACTTTTGGGCAACACTCGGGGTCTCACATGTGCTAATGATATTTTCTACCCCTATGTGTAAACACACATGTTCGTCATCCCATAATAAGTCACATCATGGTCCTATAGCCAAGGTCGCCTTAGTAGAATATGTGCAACATACATAGGAAGAACATCACACCAAATACTCTCCTCATAGTCCTGAAGGTGGATCGACACTAGACATCTCTTTGACACGAAAATGGAGTCTTGTTACAGAGGCGACGCTAAAAGATTGGGGATATGGTTCTGCCTTCTGCTTCATCCGTGATAAGGTGGACTCAACAATCACATTTAAACAACTACCTCCATCGATGATCAACTTAAAAGAGACACTACCTACTTTGTTGTAGGTCTAAAATATCTCTAATTATCATATCTTCTATAACTCGTGAAAACACACTTCATGACACCTACCTAATTACCTATCTCCTTTAAGTGTTCATCAGCCTCTTCATCCTGTGAGTCATAGTCACCATCGACTTCATTCCCGACAATATCCCCTATCCTTGTTTGAAGTTCCCTCTACTATTGTTACCTGTTGACGATTGCGATTGGGGCACTCAAAAGATTTGTGCGCTAACTCCTGACACGTAAAGTAACTCTCTTGGATAGTAGACTGAAAGAGTTGGGTGTAGCTATACCCTTCCCTTTGTCACCAAATGGCCCAGCTATGGTGTTACTAGCCCTAGAGGACGCTTAAGAAGTGGAAAAGTATCTACTCTGTGAGAAATTTGGCAACTGCGTTGACTTAAGTAAGAAGGGGTTCTCTTAACAGTACCTCGTAACCTATACTTATTATCTAGAGCTGACTGAAAAAGGTCATCTAGGATAGTGATGCCACTGGTCAGGATGTGTGATTGAAGTTTAGGTCGTAACCCATTCTTGAACTTCATAATAGTCAATCTATCACTCTCACTTATCCTACATCTTTGAGTCAACTCCTTAAATCTATAAATGTAATCAACAACAAACATATTATTACCCTGACGAAAGTTGTCATACTGCTCCATTAACCTATCGGCATGTCCTACGGGTAAATAATATTGTTTTAGGCGAGTTTTCATCTCCCACCAATGCGTAATAGATGGCTCACCTATAAGCTCTAAGTCTATCTCAATTCCTGACCAAAATAAACTGGCTAATTTCACCAATTTCATTTTGGCGAATTTCATTTTCCTATCCTCAAACATCTCATACTATTTAAAATATTTCTCCATACTAGACAACCAATCAATAAATGCATTGAGATCAAATCTACTGTCAAACTCTAGTGCATTTACCTTGATTTTTCTATAGTTAAGGATCATGCCCAAGATGTTCATGATATCTAACATATGAGTTTTTGACACGCCCAATCCCATTATTCCCCTAAGTTCCACTACAGACTGTCTTTGTTCAACGTGTGTGATCTTATCATTCATTTGACTCAGTTGTGCAACAATAACCATTAATTAGTCCTGAATTTCTTCTAAAGTAGCTTGGGATGGAAATGCAAGTGCAAAGCTGAAACAATACAAAAACTTAATTGAAGCAAATTAAAATTACAAGTCCATGCCTGTGCAATCGCAATTCCAAAAGCTAATAATAACAATCGAATAGTATGCAACTAGATAGAATAATATACAATTTTAAAAGAACAAATCCAAAACAAACTTTTAAATTTTTTAGAACTAATGAAGGGAATTGAAGTAAATAAATATTGAAATTTGAATATTTAAAATAAAATATTTACTTTTACTTTTTTTAAAAAAAAATTAATGCACATAACAGATCAAAAAGTATGAGACTAATAAACCGATAAAAGTTTAGGGATCTTTATGCATAAAACAGAGGTGAAAAAAATGTAAACTAATAAATTGTGAGGCAATAATTAAATGGAGAACAAAAATTTGGGATACTAAAAAGTAATTTACAAGATTTTTTAATTTAAACTAAAAAAAATTAGGATTACCTCTCTATCTCCAAAACAAAGCAACAACAATATTTTTTTTATTGAATAGTGTCTGGTAATGAACAATAACTTCCGCGATGCATAATAACATTTTTATTTTTTTTAAACCTAAGATTTTCAAAAAATTAATAAATTGATGAAAAAATCTTAAGCTCCATACCAATATGATGTAGGACGAAAATTGTTGAACATATAATTAATTGAAAAAGGCAAGATCAACAAAGAGAATTAAAAGAACTAGGGTGATTCAACTGCAGGAAAACCACTACCCCTAAGGTTTCCCACCAGCATTAAAAAAAATATTGATCGCAACTAATAATCAGAATAATTTCAATATCAAAATGTTAAAAATCTGACATGACTTACAAGTATATTTATAAGAAAATAAACTCTAATAACCCTAAGCCGAGTAACAATTGAACCTCTAAATAAATAACCTAATATTGAAATAAATCAATAACTAAAAAATACAACAAACTAAATAAAAAATAACTAAATAACGAATCATCCATCAAACGTCTCACAGATCAATCCCATTCAAATAACACTTTTAGCTAATGGGAACATAAAACTAAAGGATAGTGAACCAGCCCCTAATTATACATATATGCATAAATAATGAACAGAATATAGTTGAGTCAAAGTGTCCCTAATTATACATGTATGCATAAATAATGAACAGAAAATAGTTGGAGTCAAAGTGTCCAAAAACAATTTAACAATAGTTTGTTCCCCTATTCCAAAAGATCAAAAATGGAACCAATTTAGTGAGCAAAGAACAAAAGTAGTTCCTCGGTTCCACCTACTTATTGGGACCTTAATGTTAACAAACACCTGCCTTTTTGTTTCGTACATACACTTTTAATTTAAATGAAGCACTAGCACTGGCATTTAGAAAATTACTTAATAAATTATACATGGAGTAACAAATGAACACAAGGAGACCTTTCAAGAAGAAAAGGACAGCTTACCAGTTCATACGATGGAACTCCATACACATTTGACTAACAAAAGTTGTATTATGCACAACAACTAAAAGTTATAATCCATCCATATTGCTACTACACTATTACCAACAGCCCACTTTAATGATAATACATCAATGAAACTTCTTTATAACCTTCAAAACATCATCATGTGATATGCTCAATTGTAACAAATAAAATATGTCTCATCTATTATTACTAAGCATGCTTTTTCATAGCAATGGTTGTGACAGAAAGATCCTTAATTTCTAAGCATGTCTCTTATGCTGTTTTATGAAACTTATGAAGGACTCTTCGCAACAAGAGTTAGATCATTGTGCATGACCCTAATGTCAACAATAGATTTTTATTATCACCCCTCACATGTAAAAATAATAAATCCAAATCAGATTAAAAGAAATTCCATAGTTCTGGAAACTACACTGCAACCATAACATTATATATGTATTATAATTATGCCCTACGACTTTTTACATTCATAGTTTCTTTCCCTAATGGTTGTTTGTCAATGAACCAGGGGAAGACCATTGCCAGAAATGTTGTGAAAATTAATAAATTAAGGAATCAAGCTAAGAATGAAAATGAACAATTGTGAATTACAATTCTGGAAAAAAGGACCTCGTTCAGTGGTTTATCCTTATATTTCACTGATCTCACCTTCTCTGCAGACACCCACATCCAAAACCATGTTTTTTCTCTTCGACTCCAATATCCGACAACAGTTTCTCCTTGGGGACTGCCAAAAGATAATTCAAAACAAAAACAATGAGAAAAAGACGCACATTACAAGTATTTGACATACACAACAAAAGAGCTAAAGACATGTTTTTCACTCTCTAGTTAAGGGTCTTAGATAAGGGTACAGATTGATGCAAATCACTCTCTAGTTAAGGGTCTTAGACAAGGGTGCAAATTGACAGGAAAAAAAAAACATTTCTTTACATTTTAGAAGAATCCCAGGAAGCAACCATGGTTTCAAATAAGCATGTCAGGGTCACACTATAAAATCACATTTATCTTAAACAACAGATATTGGGTTCAGTTATGAGTGTTATAGTATATGTTTGATGGCAATAGTTGAGAATCGAAGTAGTATTAGAGGTGAGTTAGTGCTTACTCTATCCCATAGATGTGGATCAGGTCTCTTATAAACCACTACTCTATCAATTTCCGAAGGAGATGTCATATTCCATTTGCACGCGGGATGAGGAACACGATGCCGATCATATATAGTCACTGTTTGATTGGTGATAAAATCTAATCTCGCCCTTGACAAATAAAACACAAAGGGCCTCTGACAGGGGTTTCGAGCAACTGGACGCGTGTTGAAAGCATATGCAGTGTAATCTGCTCTCCTATACCAATTCAAGAACGTCCTCGATGGCATTTCTATCTCACGAGGTGATAAAACTCCACGAAAAATTTGAATGGCAAATCCCCAGGATACCGAAATGGTCCAACTCTTTATTTTTTCATAACAAATGGATTGTTGTATGAGACCTGCCGAATCAAGCTTCATTGGAATTGTAAGCCGCTGCAGGGCTTCCACCCGGGTCACGTTGGGGAATATTGGCTCCACCACATCAAGGTGGTGCAAAGTCACCAATGGTGTCACCGGATGCGCCGCAAGAAGTCCAAATAAGTTTCCATAAACATCATACTGGATGGCCATCCCCAAGAAGAGATTTACTGTTAGAGTTTAGTAATAACTAAAAATAACAACTTTCCATGACAATGATTAAATATTTACCAAATCTTCAACTAAAAACAACTATCACATTTTTGACTAGCACTACTCATTCTACATTATTGATGCGGTATATAGCAACATACATTTAGCAATGTTGATCCAAAATATCATCTGATGATTGACTGAGGACCCCACCTGTCCCAACTCAATAATACCTACCACAATTTCGTGCCAACCGAAAAGGTTCAAACACTACTAGTATTGTCAAAGTGAAAAGTAAATAAATTGATTATCATTATCTTCATAAAACACTACACGGGAAAAAAATCTATGAGCACCGGTCGTGAGCAAACAACCAACAACAATCTATCCACATCACGTAGTACCACCAATTCAATGAAATAGAAATTTACAGTACAATACATCACATCTCAATGCACCAAGATTTTATTGCATTCTGATTCACAAATAAAAATCACCAAGTTAACAATACTTCCATATGCATTGTCGGTAAACACCTAAATTAACAGTGATATGAAATTTTCTTTTTAAAAAAGCATCCAAAACAGAAAAGGTAACAAGAATCAAAACAAGAGAAGGAGATGCAAACCTGGTGAAAACCGACTTCTTTAGTGAGTGGGACACCGAGTTCAGCCATACAAGCCTGCATTCTATCATCAGAGCCATACAATCCAGGATACCTCTGAATACACTTGTCTTGCATTTTCTCAAGAGCCTTTGCTAATGGGTAACTGATAGCAAAACCCCCACCCCCATAAGCCATCCCATATGAGAAAAATATATTCTGTAAATGACTCTCAGATAAGCTCCCAATATAATAATACTGATTGTGATCATACTTGTTTAAAACTCTCACTAAATTCTCTGTCACAAAAACTGTATCATCATCTCCCATCACAAACCACCTCACATTCTCCATCCCCAGCCGGAAAGTCTCTGATACTATCCGTGATATCCGGATAGCAGACCGGTGCCCCTGCCGGTTCTTGTAGGCAAACCGAGACGTGTTACCGGAGATTTTCAAAGGTGGCAAGCCCTCATCTTTGTGGGTTTTAACAGGGTTATCTAGCCAAACAATCCCCCGCATTTTTTCAGGCTTCCACCACAGCTTAATGTAATTTTTTCGCTTTTCCCAGAGCTTGGCCGAGGCCGCAATGCCGAAAATGATGTCGTTGAGCTTAGTTTTCGGGCGGGTTTCTCGATTTTCAGCTACTAGGGCTTGATTGTGAATCAAAGAATTTGATAAAATTGTGAAGTTGGAATTTGATGGGTGTAGAGAAAGGCTTCTGTGATTAATCGTGGGGAAGATATCATCATCGCAAGGGCGAGAATTAGCGAGCTTGAGAGTGTAAATAACAAAAGTGGCGGAAACAAACAAGATTATCCAAACCATTAGCTTTGGTAAAGCTCGGGTTTGTGTACTAGTAGCAGAAATGGGGGTGCCTGATGGGTTTCTCATTTGATCCCAAATGAGTTTCTCTGTATCTTTTTGGGTAACTTTCATGGTGGAATTAAAGAACGGGAGATTTCAAGGAAATAAAGATTGAATTTTTAACAGATTTGGGTGAAACACATCAGATCGGTTGGGGGTTATAAGATTTTACAGGAAAATGAAAAAGACCAAGAAAAAAATCCAATATAGATTTAGAAAAATCCAAGAAATTGAGGAAAGGGGTAAAGTCTCAGAGGAGAGAGAGTGAGTAAAGCAGAGCATGCATTGCTGCCAGGTAGCATACACACACTCCCCTGAATAGAGCTCAGCTCGCAATAAAAGACTATACCTTGTATTTAGCTTCCGTATACATATACATATAATTACGATGTATGTATAATAATACTAGTAGTGAGCCGGAGGTGAGGAGATCTATGTTCAGATTGGTTGGTTGGATTTCTTAAGGATACATATTCATGAAATGGGTTTAGATTGATATTTCACTGGTACAGCTAATAAACAGGAGTCCTAAATGAATAACTACTCCAGTCCAGTAGTTGCAAAACGTAATCACTTTATTTATCTTTCAATTTAAGTACATTTTTACAGAAGCTAAAAAAAAAGTAATGGGTTCTAGAAAAAATAAAAAAATTTTAAATTTTTTTAATAACTTCACAAAATTATATAAAGTGATAAGTTAATGGACCTATTAAATTACATTCTTAGTTTATCCTTTTGAAAACAAAACATATATTATAGAATCTGGTTAACATGAAGTGAACTTCATAGTAAGTTCACTTCATGCCCAATACAGTACTGACACACAGGCAGGAGAGTGATCTCTCCGCCTTCGTATCAGTATGTATTGGTCATAAAGTGAATTTACCATAAAGTTTACTTCATGCTAACCACTCCCTATATTATAGTCTTCACCAGGCTTTCTCCACAAATTTGATAATTTTGTGACATATTTTTTATTCTGTCTTTATAATTTTAGATATATTATTATTTTATCTTTTTTAATATTGATTTTTTCTATTTACTCTTTTAAAATTTATAAAAAAATATTTGAATCCACATAATTTACACACAACCACACCACATATGTAACCGCGACTAGTTTATTATAAATCGTATAAAATAAAGTTTTTGTGGTGAAATGGTGTAAAGATCTAATATTTTTTTTTTTAAAAATAAAATATTATTTTTACATGTATTTTTAATATTTTTATATAAAAATAAAACCCATTATATCAAAAATATAAAAAATACATGTGGAATGTTATGTTCCGAAAGAAAAAACAAACTAGGCATATATATGCTATAGCATAGCATAGCATAGTATTTGGAAAAAAAGAGTTGCTTATTATGGTATAAGAAATCTCTACATATAATTGATCAACAGTTGAATCTGTTAGCTAATAATAATCCATAAAATTTGATGCCTATGGAACAAAGAATAAATAGTAATTTTTTTTTGTCTTACCTTAATTTTCTTTTTTCTTTTCTTGATTCTTAATTAATGTTTTCGACATTTTTTTAGACTTTTTTTTTTAAAATGAGTATGACATTACTTTTTCAAACACGAAATCATAACAAGAGAAAACTAAGCAAAAGGGCTAATTATTGATGTGTGTTTTTTTATACAAGTGCACAATTTCGTTATTTTAGGCGCGTTTATATATTAGTATTATTATTTTTGTTAAATAATTAAGTAGTTCTTGAAAATCTATGCAGTGTGAAGAATCTTCTAGAAATTATTTTGAGATTAATGAATTTTATTATGAATAATTTTATATACAACACATAATTCTGCAAAAACAAAGATAAATCGGAATCTGACTTATTTGTTTACTTTTTTTAAATATATCAACTTTTTTTTTTCTTATTTATTAGTACTACTATCATAAATATGCTCTTCTTTTTTGTCTTTTTTTTTTTCAATAATCGAAGTCACATTTGTATTTGGCGAAGCTTCTAAACTAAATTGTCGGCTCGTAATTATAGTCAAACTTAGACATCTGTTGGCTTGACTATCCTTTAAAATCAAGGACGGAATTGCACCGGGCTCTGGCATGCCCATACCCATCTTTATCTTTTAACAAATTGGTTTCTGTAATTTGTTTTTATACGCTTATCTTTTTAACAATTTGGTTTGTGTCCTTTGTTTTTATACGCTTATCTTATTCTTTTCATAATTTTTTTTTGTAAATAAAATACTTTTAATAAATAAGATAGATTTATTTTAATACTTTTTCCGTTTTATATTATTTGATCATTATTAACTTTTTAAAAATAATTTAAGATATTTTAAAACTCAAAAGTGACAGATTATTTTAATTTTAATCAATACAATGATGAATATTATAAACTATCTAAAAAATATTATTAATTATAAATTTTATTGTTTCATAAATTTTAATGAGTCATCTTAATTTAGAGTTCAAAAATATTTTAACTTAATTTTTAAAAATCAACAATGATCAAATAATTTAAAACGGGAAATTACTTCCTTTGTTTCAAGAAAGTATTTATTAATTTTTGTTGTTATATATAATGGAAATATGTCAACTTAACAAGTTTATAGAAGCATTAAATTTTTTAAAACAAAAATCATCAGAAAGAAGAGAGCAAAACGCTCACTCTACTAGTCACTACTACTACCGTATTCCTAAAACAATTTGGAATAGTAATATTAGGGGTGATAATTTTTAAGGACTGATATTTATATATATATATATATATATATATATATATATATATATTTGATATTTTCATATGATCCTTTCTTATATGATTATACAGTGGATTCCACCTTCGTGTGAGAAGGAACTATGTGAAAATATCAAAAACACATGCAAAAATAGTGTTCTCCTAATTTTTAACACCACATAAATAAGAGAGTTAATGTTGATGGTTGAGTATAAATAGTTTTCCCATCATAAACATTTTTTAACAATCAAGTCCCTCATGACTTAATGGTAAAAAAAACTACTCATGTGCACGAGCTCTTGGAATCCAAAGGCAAAAAATATTAAACTTTCAGTCAAATATAGCAAACAAAACAAAACATTTTTTAACACGAATGGTAATAACATTGTTTTCTTCCTTTGTTTTTGGTGCACATTATTTTCTTCTTGATGTCCTATCTTCCCTCGACTATTCCAATGGTTTGTAATGGGACACGAGATGAAAAAAATTTAGTCCAGTTCTGTGGGAGCGTGCAATCTAATTTACCATCTGTGGCTTTTAAAGGCCCAACTAAAAGAGGCTGAAATAGTCTTGGTCCAGTCTTGTTATCCTCCCACAAGGATACAGGGATACCATTTTAAACCATATTCCTAAGTCCTCCAAATAATAGAGTCCATTGATTTGGAAAACAATAGACAAGTATCTCTTAGTGCGAATCTTGGCCCAAAATCCCTTTTGGTCCGGTTTCAATTTCCACATGTTGTAGATAACTTTATTAACAAGTATGTCTTTTGCATTCCAAGGCCTCCAAAGTTCTTGGGCTAGGTGACTTGGTCCAATTTACACGGTGGACTTTCATAGCAGAGTAAATTTTGTTCCCAAAATAAACCTCAATTTGTATTAAGAGTTAAACCCCTAAAAAATATATATACTTTCTCCGTCTAATTTTACTTGATCTAATTTGAAAATATACATCTATTATGATTTTTTTTTTATCTCCACAAGTGAAGGAGTTGATTTTCCATAAGCTACATTTATTTACGGTTGACGGGATTCGGTGCGAGTTTTGTTCAATTCTTATGTTTGATTTTCATTAAAAATTTAAAATAACAAATTAATATCAGAATATTTATATATCAACTAAATGAAATATCTTAAAAATAAGCATGCTTTTTGTTTCCTCCTCCAATAATAAATGAAGATTGGTGTTGACGTGTTGTGCATTGCATGCTTTTATCCAAAGCAGGATGGATGCATGTTTAGGGCAATGTGGAAGCATGTATTCATGCATATGCCCAACCGGTTGCCTTTTTCATATATGTTACATAAAATATGTACCAACAACAAATTTTTAGTTACAGATATATCCTTTAAATATTGAACTGGTTGCTTCCAATAGTAATTAATTATATTGGTGTCAAATCAATAACAATTCATACAACCCAAGTCTTGTAATCCATAATTAAGTCGAAGAAGAACTTTAATTAATTATGTATAGGAGTTGATATATCAATGAGCAAATATATTCTACGTCCATCGAATTTAATTGGTAAAGTTTGAATCATATTTTATTATTTGCCGCTCGAAAACCTTGAGAAAAAAAAATTAGTTGTCCACTATGTGAGATTAGATATATAAATGGATTGCACAACTAAACTTAGGGGTTGTTTGTTTACATCTGAATGTGTTTGAATTTAACCGATAAAGTCATTCAGACTGTTTGTTTTATAATTTTTAAACTTTAAATGCGTCTGAATGTGTCTAAACGATTCATCCAGAAAATTATGGTTGAATTAGTAAGAAGTAGTGTTGAATGATATTTTTACCTAGCTACCCTCATACACAATTAAAAATTATATTTAATAGCCATCTTTTTTTACTATTGTAAACAAATGTTGTCGTTTAGAAATTATTTTTAAAAAGAATTTCTTTAACAAGTTGGTCAATAATCAATTTAATGAATATTATTGTAGTTTTTTTTTGATTTTATGGACTAATAGAATGTTATTAAAAAAATTTAGTGTTTATTCCTAAAATTATATTACTAATAGTATACTCCATCAAAGATTGTTCACAAATTTATTTTTATTTTTTCTTAAATAACACTGTTTATTTATAATTACATAATAAATTTATTCATAATAATCTAAAATGTTAAAATAAAAAAATACACGTATTCAGATTATTTTAAGCAGACAGTAATCAAGCATATCATTAATTTCATTCTATATTCAAAATTTATATTTCATTCAACTCATTCAGATTCATTTATACATTTTGAATTTTTTATTCATTTTTATCAACTACCACCACTTTACTTTCAAAATAATGCTACTATCACGTAAATTTTACACATAACTCTCACATACACACATATATATATATTGCGAATTTCGCATGTTAGACAAAAATCCACAATATGTATATGAATGTATGTAAGAGTTATGCGATAATTTTAATGTGATAATAGCATTGTTCATAATTTCAGGTCATTTCTGTGTAGGAATTCAGACATAGACTGCAGTGTCACGCCCCACTTTCGATCCCAAACTATGTTGACTTTATCAAAGGTGTCTGTTGCTGGTTGGCCACTAACCTCTCTATCTTCTACTACTACATCAATTGCTTGCTTTCTTTTTCGGTTGGTGGATCATAAAAGAATGCTAGCTAGTAGCCATCCCTATGATTAAAATAATACCCATAAAATTATAAGCCTTGAATTTTGTACGTCCATGTTAGTTAATTTGTTCTTTTGTTTTGGTTTAAAACAATTTAAAAAAAGGCAATCATGAGTTACAACTTCAACTTTTAAGGGGTTTCCCAGCTTGGAAATATATCGATCGATATATATACTACTTCTGAAAATAACTTGTATGCATGTAAAGCAACCCCTAGAAGCGTAATTGTTCTAAATATGGATCCAAAACAGATTAATATCCCTATTTTCAAAAGTTTTTTTTAGACATAAACAAGTGAAAATTAAATATACTTTAAAAAAGTATATATTTCATTTTCATATATAACGCACACAAACCAAGCAACATTCAACAATACATTACCAATTAATATAAATCCAGCGCAGGTCTAGCCCCACTGTTGAGCTTTACAAATAATGCATGTCGCCAACATAACGATATCTATGCGTGTAAAAAATATCTAGGTATCTTTTGAGGGCCTTAGGCATCATCATCATAATTTTGCTCCATAACATTGACATTGTAGCTGCAAAAAATATCTAGGTATCTTCAACTATGTTTAATTTGCCGGTAGAGCCCGTCTGGATTGAAGATTAAAACTACCTCCTCCCTTTCAAACACATACGTTGGATTTTGGGTATTCAAATGGTTCATAGATGGTCCGACTCATTTGATTGTTGGTCAGATTAGCAAACTTGATCAATTCCCGTTTAACTTTTAAACGTTATTTTGATTTACCCATATAAACCACTTCGCCCATATAAACTCACGACTCTCAGAAGTACATGATTAACATATTAGTAGTCCTACAGACGGAGAAAATAGAGAGAGATAAATACTGCCAATATAGAGAGCTCCCAACATACTGATAGCCGGATACGAAGTATCAGAGTTGGCGTTTGGGAAAATAAGCAGTCTGAAAATTCGAGTTAGGCGCTTATGAAGCGACTAAACTAAAATCTGTACGGCATGTCCATATGACATATGTTCATATAGATGAGATTGTCCACTGTGACATGATAACCGAACACAAAATTTCAAATGTGACGCTTTGATAAGCGAAAAGTAAAAAAATGTTCAAGTTAGGCACTCTGGGAGTGACTAAACTTAGGTCCGCACAACAAGGTTATAGAATAGTATGTTGTGAGAGTGTTACATATGTTTGGCGCGACCATGTAAAGGAGGTGAGAGAATGAATCCTTACTTCTTCACCATGTGAGTCCCATAGGACAAGGTCTTTATTCCTACATCAAATGCTCTTTGTGATCTTTGACTATACTGCAAAGACATGGATTAGTGTTGTTACGTACTTTTGTTTCGATTCCTATAGTCAGGATTAATGAGACTATAAAGACTGATTCTGGAAAAACAGTTGATTCATGTTTTTGTAGTATTAAGGCAAAAGGATTAAGACAATTTGATTTCACCTCATTATGCACTTATTATCAACAACTATAGCACTTCGATAGCGATATAGTAATAAGTGAGATACGAAATAGACTTGGACCTAAAGGTGGTTAAGTATGGCTCTTTGAGGGATTAGAGATACTTAACTTAGTGAAATTTCAAATGTGTCTGGAGTACTCTAGGTTTATGGGTTGTAGTCTTTACGTACGTGAACTAATTGAGTTTGGTCTGAGAGCTCCCACACTATTTTATTTAAAGGGATAGAATCCTCTATGTTGGCCCTAATGAGTTTGATATAGAGCTCTCGCATTATATTGCAGGTGAACTCAATGGTCGCACGTTCCGACAACTAAAGATTTACGAGTTTTGGTTTGAGCTATTTTTAGCAGATGTGATGATTACGTCGTCCCTGCCCGACGAGTGAGAGATTTTGGATTTTGGGTATCTAAATGGGGCGTACATGGAGGGTCCGACTCATTTGATTGTTGGCCAAATTACTCATTGACATGGTTTATTTAAGTTTTGAAATCAATAGATCTCATAATTAGTAATATTTTTTAGATAATTTATAATTGTATTCACTCAAATTAAATTGATTCTTTAATTTGAAACTAATTAAAAATGTTTCATATTGATTTTATAATGTTGTAGAACAAATTATACATAATATTGCAGCATTAACAATATCATTCTCTATTTCTCCTTTCGTAAGATCAATGCAGAAAAGAAGCCAATTCCAATATTGTTCACCTTATCTACTCCTATATAAGTATCAAAGGGCAGTAGAAGTAACTTCATTATTTATTGCAAAGTTAATTTGGACTAAACCCTAATACAGACATATTTGGAACACCATGCATAATTATATTTTGGCGGTAGTTATTGTTAGAATAAATATACATTTAATAATATTTTTATAATTGTTTTAACGATATTTATTATTTTGACAATATTAATTATCTATATTGCTCTATATTTTCACGAAAAATGTTATTCATCAATTGCTTTTAATTTGTTCCATAAATAAATATACATTTAATGATATTTCTATAATTATTCTAACTATATTTATTGCTTTGACAATATTAACTCCTCCCTCCCTCCCTCGATCGAAAATCAATCGGTCTTTTTATTGGTAAGAAAAAGTGAAAAGTACTTTATCCTAGACTTTGCTTGCACAATTTATGCGAAGAGGTTGTGAGTTCAAGTTCTAACAAAGTGTAATGTTAATTCCTATATTATGACGCTTTTCTCTTACCGTTCTGTCATGTGTAAGCTTTTTATTTCACTATGAGTCCCGTAATGTATTTTGATTTTTTTTATCAAATTAAGATTGAGACTAATATCTGTACATAAGAATGAATATGATTATAAAGTTAATTCATTATATGAAATTCATCGTTAAAATATTATTAATTACTAATTATCCACGTAACTCTAATAAAAAAGTTAATATATAAAATTGCAAAATATATATCATTTTCCTTTCAATAAATATAGCCATTATAATTTCACTATATGTGAAGACTAAACCATTTAGTACTTAAATAAAATTTATAAATTATATACAAAAAAAAAAAAAACTTGGTATGAACATTCCAAAAGCATCCAATGAATGGATTTATAAATAGATGCTCAAATACTTGAGCCATAACATATTTGAGGCTTGCTACTTTCTCACCCCTTTTATCTAAAGAAAAATAATTCTCAGGGTAGGTGGGATGAGTAGAGGGGGAAGCTATGGGGGAGGGCAGAGTTCTTTGGGCTACCTTTTTGGTTCTGATAATCAACAAGATACTGGCCCTCCGGCCTCCCCAACAGCTTGCATACCGCCATATGGTATCGATACTTCCATCGACAAGCCACCGGAAAACCCTACCCCTCCACCTCCTTCTCCTTCTCCCAAGGATCAAAATATATCCAACAACTATCAGAGATCCGACGGCCGCCAAAATTCAGGAAACTTCATCACAGTGAGTAATTAATTATTACATATTATAAAGTTCAAAAGTGATATTTATAATGAATATTTGCACCTTTTCAATGAAAATAAAATAGATCTTCAATTCATTTATTCATTTTATTTAATTTTCATATATATATATATATATATATATATATATTTCTTTCAGGGTCGTCCATCTACAAAGGTGAAATCAGTTCCTGGTGGAGATTCATCTCTTGGCTATTTGTTTGGAGATAAGTGATCATAAGCCGTGACTAAATTATGAATTTCTCCTACTCAATTATTAAGTTGTCTATCATTATATATAATAGATTTGGGTTTAACCATATGAATAAGGGACTGGCCGGATTACTCCCAGCAGGTTATAGTACTTAATTGCAAGGATTATTCGATCTGCCATATGGATCTATGAATATATATACATATGTATATATGATGTGTATAATTAAGGGGAATGATGATATATGTTTCATGATGCCAATTAGGTGTTAGGGTTTGTAAGGGTTTGCTATCTCTGTGTGTTTACTAGCTACTGCCTAAAGTAAGAAGGCAGTTTTCAATAATGTGAGTGAATACTCACATGCATAGATTATCTATATACATATATGATGGGGTCTTTCTGTAATTCATATTTCATTTCCAGGTGTTGGAGATAGAAATTATACTACTAATAAAGATTCTTATATTAGTTCATCTTGCTTACTCTTTGATTATACTGCAACACTCTTTCGAATTTTGTTAATTACCTTCTGTACTAATTGTCTAGAAAGAAAGAAGTTGAGAAAGAAAAAAAACAAGAAAGAAAAAAGGGATGGCAAGCAAAAATCAAGTCCAATCTATCGAATTTATTTATTTATTTTAATCAATGAGGTTGATAGAAAATTGCAGTAGAACTAGAATACCTAAGCTTGATGCATATTTAGGTCATATATTTTTGATGCAAATATAATTCTTAAAACTTTATATATACCTATTCTATTTATGAAACAAATCTGCAGATGATTTACACTCTTCTGGAGCATCCAAATAATTGAAGGATTTCAAAGAATAAAATAATTTTAATAATATTAGTTCATGATCGAACTTTAAAATATAAAATGATGGTATCCATTGCTGAGAAAGGGACTACAACAAAATAAAAGCATTTAGCGCGCGTTTCATGAACTTCCATTGATCTGTAGAGTTGAGAAAGCCCATCAACCTGCCCGAAGAAGTAGATATTTTCCATAATTAATGATGCTGAAGTCTATGAAATGAAGTAATTAAAAGGCAAAAAACATGAGAACTTGTTTGTTTACCATGTACGACTCTCTCACACACACACACACACACTATATATATATATATATATATATATACATAAAAATGTATTTATGGTTTTTGCAAGAGCATGCATATCTAGTTTGAGTAGACGCGCATTAATTATCGATTGGTTAATTTTGAGAATTTCTTTCTTAAGTAGTATCATCATCCTAGTGTAATGGAAATCTTACTTGTAAACATATGACCAAATTAGGGTGCAGGGTGCCTAGCTAGCTACTTATTACGTGTGGTAAGAGATGCGTGTCATGTCTTCAGGTTAGATACCTTTCTTGTGAAAGATCCTTGATCAGGTAAATAACTAGCATTTTTTTTGTTTTTTGTTTTTGTATAATGACTGATCAACGAAACGTCAACAGGAATGTCTTAGGGCAGTGGCATAGCTAGGTTGGGCCGGGCCGGATATATGATAGCACTTGTATATTTGTTAATTAGTAACATACATATATCTAGGAAGACCAGGCTAGGATTATAATATTGTCTTCTTTGTGAGGATCGTAGAATTAAACTAATGCAATCTAGCTTGTTATATATACTATATCAAGAAGTTACTTTTCTGTGCTGCTGTAAAAAGTAACCCTTAATTTGATTAAGTTTTTGCATGCATGCATGCATGCTCCACCCCTGCAGGCCAGTCAATGCTCCAATAAAAGTTTCGGGAGCGATGGTGATGAGAACCAGCCGGCCGCCGCATTTGGGTAGATCGACGGTGAAAAGTTTTATTAGAATCACTAATATGGTGCCATACTGAATTGGCAATGGTGAAAACCTTTTATAGAAGAGCAAGTTGTTATATGTGTGGTGAAATCTAATTAACCTAGCTAGCTCATTATGATAAATTTAAGTTTATATATATATAAGTATATATATAGCAGCAATAATTAAATTGTTTGTCAGAGAGATAAGACAATATATAGTACAAGGAATTAAGTGATCCTTAAATATATATATGTATATTTTCATGAATGGAGGCTTTTTGTTGACGTAGCATTTCACATCCTGGAGAGTTGTTGAAAATGTTGAATCAAATCCTAGATGACTGATGGCACGCTATATATATATTCAAAAGAGTAGTGTTATAGGGAATTATGCTAAATATGTGTGTGTTTGTCAAGTGATTGATTAGGGTCTACAGCAAGTTTTATTTTATTCTATGATTTTGTTGTGATTGTCAACATTTTCGTACAACTCTTTTTCTTTTTGGGAGCTTGTCACTTGTCAGCCCTAAATTATGAGTTTTTATGCATGCTAGTGCTGTTTCCGCCACGTACATGTTTCTTCATAATTTTACCAATTTTATTAGCTTTCTCCTACCACTTATTTCCTTATGACTGTATTTGTTTAAAATAAGCTAGCTCCGCGCGTACAGACAACATGTATCCCTAGCTAGTAGCTTAAATTTGTGAAGCTTTATTTGATTTTACTCGGAAAAAGATTTGATTAATTATATATATATATATATATATATATATATATATATATATATATATATATAAGATCGATTATGTTTTTAATTTTCCTCACAAAAAGATTTGATTTTGTTAGATTCAATGAAATCAGCTCTGAGATTGAGAGAGAACAGATCAGAAATATATAGTATGAATCTGATAATTCTTCATATTACAGTTACTTAATAACAAAGCAGTACAAGTTCTTATTGATACTATGTGTAAGCTAACTATAATACCGAGTAAACAGGGAGTGGTTAGCATGAAGTTAACTTTAGTCAATTGACTAATACAGTATCGACACGTAGACCGGAGATGATCTCTCTCTGTGCGTGTCAACACTGCATTGATCACATGATCAACTTACCATGAAGTTAACTTCTGATAACCGAATCCGTGTAAACTATGTAACTATATATATATATATATATAGTTTACAATTAACTTTTAACCATGGTTAAAAGTTTGTTACTGATTCCATGCTGTGGCACTCCACCAGATAGCTCCGCTGTCATTGCTAATGCATTACTGATATTGGCTCTCAGAACTGGGACTACTGCTACTCCATAATTGTGTGCGTGTGCATCATCATGTGAAACATATATATATATATATATATATATATATATATATATATATATATATATATATTGTGAGCTGATGTTGGTGCAGCAAGATTCGATTATGTTGGAAATGTACGGAACAATGTTCATTATAATATCACTCTGGAATATATATTAATTTCTACTGCATGCATGTTAGTGTTAGTGGTGTTTCATCTAGGAAGCTGATGCATGTTTTCAACGTAAAAGATGCAAGTTATACCGTATGTACAGTACCTTGGCCTGATACATGATTAATTTCTTTATGGGAGTATTATTTGTTGATAATTTTTATTTATTTTTTTCAAAATATTGATGGTTGATAAGTACACAATATTCATGATTTTTTATTCCTTTACATTTGATTTTATTACATGTTTCATGTGTATATGAGCTTAATAAGTTGTTTATTATTTTCAGGTGAATTAAAGCTAAAAGGATGGAAACAAGTTGATTTGGAGTTGAATTGAAGAGGAGTTTGACCAGCAGTTGACTTTCTCAATATTTGGAGATTCCTACATGGAATTGGATTGATATTACTATTAGAATTAGGACTTCTTTGGACTGAGATTTTATTTCCTTATTAGATTCTATTTCTTTATGGAGACTAGTTATAATTGTAATTCCTTTTAGGATTTGGATTCCTAGTTCTTATAGGATTTAGGCCCTTGTCTAGCACTATAAATAGAGGATGATAGTTAAGGTTTTATTCATTCAATCTTCTATCAACTATCATACCTCATTGAAGTGCAGACTTGGAGCATGTCAGACTAGTTTCTTTATTCAGTTCTAAAGGGAGGTGGAACCTTGTCACAAGTAATTAATTAATTGAGTATTATTATTTATTCCTTCTTGTATGAAATTTCTTCTGATAATCTGTTTTCATTGATTGCATGCTAATTGATCTAATTAATTTGATATGGCCAATTGAGTTAATTTAATCATTATCATATGCTAGATTAAGATTGGTATTACGTATAATTGATATCTATCTTCATCACAAGTAGTAAATTAGTGATACTAATTGTGGACAAGCTTTTGGGTATTGCTAAGATTATCAGAAAACAAGTTAAACAAATCGAGCTTATGTGTTTGTTGCTTGGATTAGCCTAATTCTCTATTTCTTAATGCTTCTATCATATTAAATCTAGAGAGCTTGTTCTAGGTTATATGCTAGTTGAATCTGGTGAAGAGCTTGTTTCATACAGTGAATATCTAAGGAGAATTTCGGATAGCAGAGCTTATTGTTATTTAGGATTAATAGTTTCATTGAATGGTAAAGAATAATAACTTGATTAATTGATTGCTGTGCTTGGTGAAACTGAACTACAGAACTGAAGTTTTTACATATTTGATTAATCTCTTTATTTAAATTCTGTTTTTCTTAGTTTAAAATAATTTCAAAAATCCCCCATCTTTATTTTCTGTTAAAATAGTAGAATAAATCTAAAACAAACTTACTCTCTGTGGGATCGATCCTTGCTTACTACTGTGCTAATTATTTAAATTCGTGAAGTGAAAGTGAGGTTAATTTAGGAGTGTAAACGACAGCTCCCAAATTTTGGCGCCGTTGTCGGGGAGTGTTATTTGTTTTTGTTTATTCTTTGTTTTCGTTTATTTTTATTATTTTCTTTTTATTTTATTTTTTTTCTTTTTGTTTTATGACTCAATCCTCTCACTCTAATTTTGATCAAGAGATAGAGAAAATTGCAGATACAAAAGAAGCTCTTGTTCCAATACTTAAAAAGGAAAAGATGGTGGTGCCGAACAACAACCGGATTTTAAAAGAACTGGCTACTCCAGACCTTGATCATCCATCCCTGTGTATTAAATATCCTACCGTAGAAGTTGCTTTTGAACTTAACTACGGACTAATTCGCTTTTTGCCTATTTTTCGTGGTCTAACAGGTGAAAATCCATATACGCATCTAAAGGAGTTCCATATGGTGTGTTCCACGATGAAATCACAAGGAGTGTCAGAGGAGCAGATCAAACTTAGACTTTTTCCTTTCTCATTAGCAAATTTGGCTAAAGACTGGTTATACTATCTTCCTTCAGGATCGATACGATCATGGACTGATATGCAAAGGTTATTCTTGGAGAAGTATTTTCCTGCATCAAGAGTTGCCGATTCAAGGAAGAAGATATGTGGAATTAGTCAGTTCAATGGAGAAACTCTCTACAAGTATTGGGAAAGGTTCAAGAAGTTGTGTTCCAGCTGCCCTCCCCACCAAATTGATGAGCAACACTTGATTCAGTACTTCTACGAGGGACTGATACCAACGGAAAGAAGTATGATCGATGCGGCTAGTGGAGGAGCATTAGTAGACAAGACACCGGAGGCTGCAAGAAATTTGATTGCAAACATGGCCGCTAACTCACAACAATACGATCATGCTCCACAAAGAGTAAGTGAGGTAAGCACGAGTGAATTGGCACAACAGATTTTTAACTTAACTGCTGTGGTGCAACAATTAACAATAGAAAACGTACCGGTTGCAAAAGTATGTGGAATTTACTCAAAATCAGGGCATACAACAAATGATTGTCCTATAGTGCAAGAGGATGTAATTGTTCATCAAGTTAATGCTGTGGGGGCATTCTTCGGACAAAATCCACATCAATGTGATCCTTGGGCAGAAACTCACAATTCCGGATGGAGAGATCATCCCGACTTGAGCTATGAAGGTACTAGGCCACCAATGCAACCTGTCCTTTCAAGTATGCAGCAAGATCTTCAACAGACTCAACCTCAGTACCACACAGAAAACCAAGAAGTACCTGTCAATTCTGGGACATCTATGGAGGATATGTTCAAGGCATTCATGAGCCGAACACTACAGTTCATGAGTCAGACACAGCAGTTCCAGCAGGAGACAAGAACTTCTGTTCAAGATCTGAGGGATCAAGTTGGTCAGCTTGCAACCAAAGTAGGGAGGTTGGAATCTCAAGGCTTCGAGGAGTTACCTCCTCCGTTTGTTGAGAACTTCAGTACAATGGGATTTGACGAAGAGGAGCAGGAGGATTCAGTGCTTACTCCGGGAACGGACTGTAATATGGAATTTGACGAAGAGAATGAACAAGAGGAAGAAAAGAATAATTTGATAAATTCTGCAGATCTCGACAAGAAAGACGTGGATTCATCTCCATCAGTACAACTAACAGAAACAAGGAGTGCTACACACCATCGTACCTTTACCATGGAATTGGACAATGCAAAGTTCCAGTTCAACGCAGATCAGGCTAAAAGATATCTTGATAATATTAAATCTGTTTTTGTTATTGATGTTGTGGATTATTTAGTGCAGGAATCTTTTGATCGAATACAATTATACGAGGAGGATTTGGTGGCTGGAAAGGAGCAAAATCATGAAGTACACAATGTTCCTCAATTAAGGAAGAAACTGTTACCAATCCACTTGAAGTTCACAACTCCAATTACATAGAACGAGAGGGAAGATGTCAGGCCAATGACAATAAACAAGGGCAGCTGCTTGGGAGGCAACCCAAGAATTCAGATTTGATCTTTCTATCCCTTTTCTTTTTAATTTGTTAGTTGTAGTTCTTTCTTCTTTGCATGATTTTATTACATTGGGGACAATGTAAGGTTTGAGTGTGGGGGGGAGAGATTTAGGTTTTTATTTTATATTTAGGGATATTTAATCTGCCAATTTTGAAATGAAATAGGACCATCTTGATGCCTTGAATTTTTTTTTTTGAAATTTTTTGAAAAATTTGATTTTCATAATTCTATTTTACCTATGTGTTCGAAGGTTAAAGTCAAAAATGAGAATCAATGCTAAAAATTTAAAATCTGTTTAATGCTTAATTGGTTAATGATTGAGAAAAACTAAGTCATGATCCATAGTAATTGATTTAAATTGAATTTGTGTCTCATGAGCACTTGAACATGTGATATATGCTTAGTTGGCTAAGTTATCTGTGGAGTTGTCTATGTGCACTAATCTCATGCTCTAGAACTATTGAACTGCTTAAGCGTTTTGTAGGACCATGTGAAAAAAATAATAAAAAAAATTAGAAACCAGTGAAATTGTTGAAAAAGAAACACAAGAGAAGTCATGTGGTGGGATGAGATGGAGCGTAAAACGCACTCTCCCATAAACACGTGCGGATAAATGAGATGGAGCATAAAATGCACTCATTTACAAAAGAATGATTGAGGAAGGTGAAACGGAGCATAAAATGCATTCACCGAAAATAAAAAAAATTAAAATGAAAAGATTCTGATAAAAAATAAAGCAGAAAAAGTATGTTTTGAGTTTTTGAGTGGTGTGCACGGTTTTTGCTCCATGGTAACTAAGTTGAGTAAGTATGTGGATCATAGACAAGGGCTTATGTGGTTACAATTTAACTTAATAAAACTCATTGGTGAAGTGGTGAGGTACTTATCTTGAGTTGATTGATGAAGCGTTGATCATGTTTTTGTGGGTTTAGTGTTGATAATCATGATTTGATCTTAAAATCTTTTGACGTTATGGTTGAGTAGAGTTTCTGGAAATTAAACTTTTAGTTTACACGAGGACGTGTAAAAGACTAAGTGTGGGGGAATTTGATAAGTACACAATATTCATGATTTTTTATTCCTTTACATTTGGTTTTATTACATGTTTCATGTGTATATGAGCTTAATAAGTTGTTTATTATTTTCAGGTGAATTAAAGCTAAAAGGATGGAAACAAGTTGATTTGGAGTTGAATTGAAGAGGAGTTTGACCAGCAGTTGACTTTCTCAATATTTGGAGATTCCTACATGGAATTGGATTGATATTACTATTAGAATTAGGACTTCTTTGGACTGAGATTTTATTTCCTTATTAGATTCTATTTCTTTATGGAGACTAGTTATAATTGTAATTCCTTTTAGGATTTGGATTCCTAGTTCTTATAGGATTTAGGCCCTTGTCTAGCACTATAAATAGAGGATGATAGTTAAGGTTTTATTCATTCAATCTTCTACCAACTATCATACCTCATTGAAGTGCAGACTTGGAGCATGTCAGGCTAGTTTCTTTATTCAGTTCTAAAGGGAGGTGGAACCTTGTTACAAGTAATTAATTAATTGAGTATTATTATTTATTCCTTCTTGTATGAAATTTCTTCTGATAACCTGTTTTCATTGATTGCATGCTAATTGATCTAATTAATTTGATATGGCCAATTGAGTTAATTTAATCATTATCATATGCTAGATTAAGATTGGTATTACGTGTAATTGATATCTATCTTCATCACAAGTAGTAAATTAGTGATACTAATTGTGGACAAGCTTTTGGGTATTGCTAAGATTATCAGAAAACAAGTTAAACAAATCGAGCTTATGTGTTTGTTGCTTGGATTAGCCTAATTCTCTATTTCTTAATGCTTCTATCATATTAAATCTAGAGAGCTTGTTCTAGGTTATATGCTAGTTGAATCTGGTGAAGAGCTTGTTTCATACAGTGAATATCTAAGGAGAATTTCGGATAGCAGAGCTTATTGTTATTTAGGGTTAATAGTTTCATTGAATGGTAAAGAATAATAACTTGATTAATTGATTGCTGTGCTTGGTGAAACTGAACTACAGAACTGAAGTTTTTACATATTTGGTTAATCTCTTTATTTAAAATCTGTTTTTCTTAGTTTAAAACAATTTCAAAAATCCCCCATCTTTATTTTCTGTTAAAATAGTAGAATAAATCTAAAACAAACTTACTCTCTGTGGGATCGATCCTTGCTTACTACTGTGCTAATTATTTAAATTCGTGAAGTGAAAGTGAGGTTAATTTAGGAGTGTAAACGACAGCTCCCAATGGTAATTAATTTTCGATCAATTCATAGATCCGAACTACGAAGCTAATTTTTAAAGCTCAAAGCGCAGTTGGGATCAATTATTCATTTGCATAAGAAATTAAGCCTTTAAAAAAACTCGTTCATGCAGTGTGAATTATTTATGAAACAACTGAGGGGTTATGATGTTAAATGCTTAATATATTAGCATTATTAGTGAATAACAACTTGACAAGCCAGGCGACAAGTATATTTATACTATGACATATATTTACCCAAATCTCCCTTTCTTTATATTTTTTTTTCTTCTAAATAATCTCTCTTGTTACTCTTCTTCTTGCTTTTGATTTTGGACGTGCCCAAATAACTAGAAAATTCAATATGATATGGAGTATTATTTTGACTACCAATTGAGCGACATTTTAGCTGTTTCTAATTTTTTTTTTGGCTCAATTTAGGGTAACAAAGGATACATTGAAAAACTTAACTTTAATTTTGATCAGTCGAGTCCTTTTAAAAAATCAAAATTTATGACCAAAAAGACATGAAAACAAAAAAACAAAAAAAAACTGAGTTATTGATCGAGTCACCAAACTTGAATTTGTTGAGTAGACTCAGAACTAACCAAAATGACTCGGTATTTGTCTGGTTATATTGTGACATAGATAGATAGATATATAGATAGATAGATAGATTTGGCTAAATGGATTGTTGTCTAATATAAATTTCGGACAATCTTGTTAGATATAAGTAAAAGTGATTGAAGCAGCAAAACTTGAGGTTTATTGAATGAAAGTCGCTACATATATATAGCCTTAACTGAGAAAACTGCTCAAGTTTAGTACTAACTGATGTGAGTAATACATGGAAAGAAAGAGTCAAACTCTTAAACCTACTCCCTAATAACAGGGACTTATTAACAGAACCAAATGACCAAGTTAAAGCCACAACAAACTTCAACATTTCCTCCCTTAATTAACTGATTACATATACAAATCAGTTTAGAGTAGGATTTTTATGTACTCCCATCATGCTGCGCAGCTTCTCAAAAGAATCCAGCTTAAGAGGTTTTGTTAAAATATCAGCAATTTGCTCCTGAGATCCACAATGTATTAACTTCATTACTCCATCCTTACTTAGATCTCGAAGAAAGTGAAACCTCACGTCTATATGCTTACTTCGACCACGTAAAACTGGATTTTTTGAAAGTTTAATAGCTGAACTATTGTCACAGTAGATTACCGTGGACTCTTCTTGAACATGATTCAACTCTTCTAGCAGCCTTCTAATTAAGCCACATAGCTTGGCAAGCACATGAAGATGCTGCAACAAATTCAGCTTCAGTGGTGGATAACGTGACTACTGGTTGTTTCCTTGAAGACCACGACACAACTCCTGAACTTAACAAGAACAAATATCCCGATGTGCTCTTTCGATCTTCTAAATCACCAGTATAATCACTATCCGTGAATGCTATAAGTTCTGTGTTTCCTCCCTTGCTATAGAAGATACCATAGTCCATTGTTCCCTTCAAATATCTGAGCACTCGCTTAGTTACTTGTAGGTGTAAATTTATTGGGCGTTCAATGTACCTACTAAGCAAGCTAACAACAAACATGCATGAGATCAGGTCTGGTGGCTGTTATATATATGAGACTCCTAATCATCTGTTTGAACAAAGTGTTGTCTACGGATTCTCCATTGCTATTTTTTCCAAGCTTAGCCCCTGGAACTATGGGATTGAGCACTAAGTTGGACTCTGTCATTCCAAACCTGTCCAGAATTTCTTGGAGATATTTTTTTTGATGAATGAAGATTCCATCGTCTTGCTGCAATACTTCTATACCCAAAAAATATCTCATCTTTCCCAAATCAATCATATCAAATTCCCTTTTCATAGACTGTTTGAAAGCCATGAACATGTCTTCATTGTTGCCAGTAAAAATTAAATCATCAACATAGAGGCATACAATTAGAAATTTACCTCCTTGTAAGGTCTTAGTGAATAGGGTATGCTTATAGGGACATTTAGTAAACCCTTCCTTCTCAAAATAGGACTCTATTTTGCTGTACCATGCCCATGGAGCCTGTCGTAATCCATACAATGCCTTTTTCAGCTTGTACACTTTTTGCTCATTGCCCTTCTTTTCATATCCAGGTGGTTGTGCAACATATACCTCTTCATCAATTTCACCATGTAAAAACGCTGACTTCACATCTAGCTGGAAGATTTTCCAGTGCTTTTGTGCTGCAAGAGAAATCACAAGTCTGATGGTATCAAGCCTTGCTACAGGTGCAAACACTTCTGAAAAATCAACCCCATGTTGTTGGACATAACCCTTTGCGACGAGTCTCGCCTTATGCTTATCGATTTCACCATGCTCATTTAACTTCGTTTTGAAGACCCACTTAACCCCAATTTTCTTTCCTCCAACCGGAAGATCAGTTAATTCCCATGTAGAATTCCTTTCAATGGCAGCAATCTCAGCATCCATGGCCACTCTTCACTTCTTACTCCTCGTGGATTCTTCGAAAGATAGCGGTCCCTATCAATAAACAAAGCCAAGAGAAAGTTCTCACCTTCATCTTCTAAGTCATTTAATTCAGTGACATAATCTCTCATCCAGGTTGGTTGTTTCCGTGTTCTTCTTCTATTTGGACTAGAAGACTCTCCAGCAACATCTAGATCTTGCACTGTTACCTCTGGCGTTGTTGCCTCCTCATCCTCGTGTTGCTCAATGACTGTATCCTCAACAATATTGTCATCTTCCCATACCTGACTATCATTTTCCATATCATTCCAGTGCAGTTCAGTTACAAGACCGTCTTGATTCTCAGCCCAATTCCATCCATTGCTCTCCTTGAAAATTACATCTTTGTTAACAATGTTTTTTTTTGAAACAGGGTCATAAAGGCGATAGGCCTTTGATTCTTCGCTAACTCCCAGCATTACGCACCACAAACTTTTTTCTTCCAACTTGGTGCATCGATGATCAGCTACATGGGCATAACAAATACAACCAAAGATACAAAAATGGGCAACTGATGGTCTCGACCCACTCCAGGCCTCCTCAGATGTTATGTTGCGCAGGACAATAGTTGGACTTCGATTAAGAATGTGAGCAGTCCACTGAACAACTTTGTTAGTTTCCAGTAGACACACAATAGATCTAGAAGGGGGGGTTGCATAGATCCTTTACGTTTTTAAAATCTTTTCCATTTTATTTTGTATTACTAAGAAGTTAGCATATGACAAACATAAGAATCATTTCAAGCACAGCGGAATAGGTTAAATGTCCCCTTCATTGATATATTGATAAACATTGATACATTGTTCTTGGAGTTAGTTTAGTTGTACGTAGTTAATACAAACATAACAGTTATAGCAGTTAAGTACATAATGTAATGATAGAAAGTAAATGACAGAATGTAAAAGACACAAGGGATTTTAAGTGGTTCAGAGACACAAGCTTCTAATCCACTCTTCTGCACTCTCGCAGGAAATCCATTAAGGAAGGCCAGCACCCTGAATCACTAAGATTACTTCAAGGCCCGCAGCCCTGGAACTTCAGTTCACTTAGAACTCTTCCAAGTCCTCTGACTTGGAACTCCTTTAGTTCACTAAGAACTCTTCAAGTCCTCTAACTTGGAACTCCTCTAGTTCACTAAGAACTCTTCAAGACCCGCAGCCTTGGAACTCATTTAGTCCCTCTAGACAAGGACCCCTCAGGCCCTGGCTACTCGTTGTTATAGTTGTTGTTGTTGTTGTTGTTGTTTGTGCTTTGCTGCTAAGATGTCTTTAAGCTTGATCATCTTTGTACTTAGCAGCTTGACTTGGTCCTTAGCATTCTGCTTTGAGTTTGGACCTTTTCTTCTCTGGTGCAGCTGATCTTCACTCTGTTCAGCCCATCTTCATTCGATGTCAGCTGTGCACCATCACCACATAGGACTGCTAAGGCTTTTCATTGTGGGTCACCTTCTTCTGGTCCTTAGCATTCCTTGAACCCTTCTTCATAAATAAGCAGATATGGTTCTGCATCTTTTCCTTTTCAGCTTCTGGTTTTCCATGGTGATCCATAGAGTGGCTCTTCTGATCTTCATTATACTTAGCCACTTTCTTGAATGCTATCTGCAAGGCTTTCTCAGCTCTCAGCTTGGCTACCATCTTCAATGGCATTCTCATCCTTGTTGAGTGAAGCTTTAGTTTGTTCAATCCTTCTTCAAGTCTGCTTCACTTCCACCTTCGTAGTCTCACTGCCACTGAAGACTTGTTCTGTTCAGCTCTGGTGGAACTCGTAGAGTCAACAATATAGCATTCCAACAACTCAACGATTTTACAACGCAGCAACAACTCTTATCCTTGAAGCTCTGTCCATTAAATACCCTTCCATGATCTTTTCGTTGGAAAGTAGCAGTTGGAAGCTATTTGAATGGCTTCGCAGATCTCGAGTTATTTGGTGCAGACTACTGATGTGACGTGAGAGCTCCTTTTTGATTTTACTGACACAGCAGTCTGCTTTCTCACCTACCGCCTCAGAGATGTCACTATTTCGTGTCAGACTGGTAGTAGTCTTTATATCTCCTTTCTAATTCTCTGATTTGAATCTACAAGAGTTGTCCTTTTGCATCGATGCTCTCAATTAGCAACGTTCGGATGTCAGTCTTCATATTGAGACGTTGCCAGTGCTTAAACATTCAGATGCCAAAACTCCACGATTCTGATGCAGATGTTCTTGGACCTTGATTGTAGTGTGTCTTGTTGAATGTTGCTTCTTTGACTGGTTGAGACAACACTACGATTCTGAAGAGTGTTCTTTAGATATGCAATGTAGAACACCTCTCTCTTCTCTTGTGCAGTGCTTCAATGCTTCTCCTTGCCTTGATTGATCTCAGGAACTGATAGCTTGACTTGTCTTTCTGGCCTCCTTCTGAATAGTAAGACACATCAGATTTGTGGCATACCCAGCTCTCTTTCTCCTGGTGATCTCCCGTTCACCTATCAACAATGGTCTGACCCATGCTTAATCACTTCTGTCCTGTTCTTCATAAGCTGACCAGTATCTCTGTGTGAACTGCATCAGTTCCTGCTCGTATGGCAAACACTACGATCCTGGTTAATCCTAAGACCATTGTCTTCTGTTCTCTTGACAGTTATTGCACTTGCTGACTTTCTCTAGTCAGTCACTTTATCTGAAGTCTTCTTCTGATCCGCTTGTGGAAGACATCATCTTGAATGGCTTCACAACTCAATCTGAATGTTGATTGAGTTGGTGCTTAGATCTTCTGTTAGCTTACCTGCCATTCTTTAAGTGCTCTCTGGTTTCTTTTAAGTGGAATGTATCTTTGCAACTCAGACCAAAGGCTTCATCTTTGGATTCTATGGGAGTGCTCGTCTGTTGAAAATCGTGTTGACACTACGATTCTACCTTGACATTGTGAGCAACCTCTGTGAACGCCTTAGTTCTGCAGACTTCGATTTAGCCTTGTTTCTGCAGACATTACGACTTCGAGATCAGATCTTGACAGACTACGATTTCTGCCTTTATGCTTGCTGTCCTCGTCTGATCTGGCTCGACTACGATCTCTGCCTCTGATATGATCAGTAGACTCCACTACTACAAGTGTGATCTACGATTCTTGATTTAACTCTAGCAGATGCTCGGTCGACTTATAGACAGACTGTCTCTACGATTCTGAACATGACTTCCTCAGCAAACTACAGCTCTAAGAAAGTTCTTCCCGACACACTACGATCCTGTCTCGTCTCTCCTGGCAGACTACGAACTCCGAGATCTACTATCCTTGCAGATTACGATTTCGTCTTGAAAGTTCTCGAATTTTTCTTGTCTCTCCTGGCAGACTACGATGTTGGTGCAGTGCTCGACGATCAGACAAACCTATCTATTACATTGTATAAGATCAACCTAACAAGCTTGATCTATTTATATTTATAGTCCTTGTACATCATTTCTTTTTAAGGACTTTACAAAGCTGTTTTGCTTATGTAGGATCAACCTAACATATTTGATCATTTTCAGTCTAAGTCCTTGTATGTATATTTCTATTATCTATCAAATGACTTTACAGCTTTCATTAATGCAAGCATACTTGCATATTCATTCATTTATATCATAATCAAATCATATATAAATAAAAATATCATTCTCATGAATATTCCTAACAAGCTTCTGGCCAGAAAGTCTTAGGAACTTGTCTTCCCCGGAGCATACAGCGTACGTACCATGTTCATGATTGTACGGTTCTTTCGTTCTGCCAAGCCGTTTTGTTGGGGAGTGTAAGCACTAGTGAGTTGTCTTTGTATGCCATTAGAGGAACAGAAGGTGACAAACTCATTTGATAAAAACTCTCCTCCGCGATCTGTTCTTAGACTTCTGATGCAAACATTCTTCTCTTTTTCAACTAGACTTTTAAATAGCTTGAATGTAATAAACGCCTCGAATTTCTCCACCAGAAAATACACCCAAACCTTACAACTAAAGTCATCAATAAAAGTCAGGATGTACCTCTTGTTGCCATTGGAGGTAGGAGAAATCGGTCCACAAATGTCAGCATGAATAAGTTGAAGGATCTCCGTAGCTCGCCATTTGCTTTGCCTTGGAAAAGGATTTCTTGAGTGTTTTCCCATAACGCAATCTTCGCAAACTACTTCAGGATCTTTAAGTTGAGGTAGACCTGTCACCATCTGCTTCCCATAAAGTATCTTGAGTCCTCCAAAACTGAGATGACCATACCGACAGTGCCAAAGATAACCAAGTTGTCGGTGATAGAGTGAAAACACTGTGAAGATTGAATTTTTGATAGAAAGATGAACATACGATTCTGAGACATATTGGTTTGCATAATGAGGCCTCTTTTTGGATGATAGATCTTGCACATGTTATTTTGAAAAAGAATGGCTAGGCCCTTTTCTTGCAATTGTCCAATGCTCAATAGGTTGTTCTTCAGCTGGGGAACATAATATGCCTCAGTAATAATATGTGTAGCGTCTCCAATTTGCATTCGAATACTTCCTTTGCCCATGACATTGAGATAAGTATTGTTCCCAAGCTTTACTGAATCTCGAAAGTCTTCATTCAGAGTATTGAAAAATTCCTTCTTACCACACATGTGGTTACTACATCTTGAATCCAAAAACCAAGCTTCTTCACTGGGATCTTTCTGTACGTCAATATATGCCATAAGAAGCATTTCTTCACTTGTTTCTGTCAAGTGTGCCCTTGACTCCTTGTCTTTCTTTGGACACTCATACTGAAAATGTCCTAGATCATGGCAATGTTAGCATTCAACAATGGATTTATTGAAAGCTGATCTGCCACGACCTCTGCCCCTGCCTCTGCCTCGATATGCACCACGTCCACGACCTCTTCTTCCTGTGTCATCAGCGTACTCCACTTGCAATGCGTGCTCCTCCACAACATGATTGTTCATCCTTTGTTCATGAACCAAAAGACTGCTTTGAAGCTCATCAGTTGTCATGTTGTCTAAGTCTTTAGACTCCTCAATGGAGCAAACAACATAGTCAAATTTGGAAGTCATAGATCGTAGTATCTTTTCAATCACAACAACATCTTCCAATTTTTCTCCATTAATCCGCATTTTATTAACTACAATGAGAGTTCGAGCAAAATACTCATTCACACCTTCTCCTTCCTTCAAGTTGAGAATCTCGAACTCCTTTCTCAGTGCTTGGAGTTGTGCTCGTTTGATACGATCTGTCCCTTGATATTTCTTCTTTAAAGAGTCCCAAATATCTTTTGAGGTGTCTTTCTTCAAGATGGTCTCCAAAATCGAACGATCAATGGCTTGGAAGAGGTAATTCTTGGCCTTTAGGTCTTTCAATTTTTGATCTTCGAGTGTCTTGGTCTATACAGCGGTGAGGATTGCCCCTGTGACTTCTTCGGGAAGACCATTCTCCACCACGCTCCAATATTTTTTGGAACGCAAAAAGTTTTCCATAAGCATGGACCAATGATCATAATGGCCGTCAAGACGAGGAATTGCTGGCTGCACATAATTTCCGTCTGATGCCATTGTTTTGTTGCTGCAAGTAAGGAAGCTGTTGCTGTGGCTCTTATACCAAATGTTAGATATAAGTAAAAGTGATTGAAGCAGCAAAACTTGAGGTTTATTGAATGAAAGTAGCTACATATATATAGCCTTACAACTAAGAAAGCTGCTCACGTTCAGTACTAACTGATGTGAGTAATACATGGAAAGAAAGAGTCAAACTCTTAAACCTACTCCCTAATAACAGGGACTTATTAACAGAACCAAATGACCAAATCAAAGCCATAACAAACTTCAACAAATCTAAACTTTTTGGGGGCCTCAAGCTAAATAAATATCAGCCTTGGAAAAAAAAAATCAGCCTTGGGAAAAAGAAGAATAAATTTCAGCCTTCCGTTAAAGAGAAAAAAATATCTTGTATAATTGTACTTGTAGCTACTGCTTTGTTGATAATTTTTTGTTTGAGTATTTTTAATGGACTCTAACATATATGGATTATTAAAATTTGGAATCTTCTCAATTTAAGAGGCTACAAGCGATTAATTAAATGGCTTAACATATGGGTGGTATAATTGTTCTCATCTTGCGGCCAAAGTGGTCAAAATTGAAGAATTAGTTGAGTACTAGGTTGCTAAAGCCTCGCTTTCGGAAAACTTTTTTTTGACCTTGAAGTTGGAGTTAAGCAACCTAACATGAAGGAAAAAGAAAAAGCCAAATTTGTTTATTTATTTTTGGTGGACTTAAGCGTATATTGTATGTTTGTTTGTTTTTTCAGTTAAACTATCTTTGAAGGCAGAAAATGTGGGGGCAAAAAAAAGAAGAAAAGGAACCTTTTTTGTTAATAATAATAAAAAAATGAAATTCTAAAATCTATTGAAATGCCTGCAACCACCGGATTGGGATCGTCTTTTTGGTGCATGCAGAAAATTAAATCTGAATTAAATAGTTATAGTGATGACAGGAATTACACCAAAAATTGGGTTAAAATGCATAACACCAACTTAGATTATAAAATATACTGTACTTCCTTGTTCCGAAATAAATGATTAAATTTGACCTTTTGAATTCAATTTAAATTATTTTTTTATATTAATTAATTTAATTTTAAATAATGCAATGATGAAATAATAAAGTATCTACACAAAACTAAAAAGTTAAAAATAATATTTTAAAAAGTTAAATTGATCACATTAATTATATTATGAATGACGTTGAAAATATCTTAAGGAGATTTTAAAATATTAAAATTAATCTAATATTTCGGAAGAAGTGAGTACGTATTTATTTGGTAATTTGACTAAATGTGAATGTAGTACCACTCAAGTGTAGAGCATTCAGAAAAATTAAAAGCAAAATTTCATAAGTGAAACCACTAACATAGAATAGAATAGTTACTCAATCTTTTATATATATATATATATAGTGGATTGGTCACTCACCCAATTAAGCATTAATTGTCTCCTGTATGCTTCTACGATTGTGCTTCTTAGAGTTGGCAGATAACGTACAAGTTGTAATTGCTTCTACCCCAACATCTCTGGATCTAACCGAATATATATGATTCCTGAATCATGAAACGAAGAATGGGAGATAAACTAGTTTTAAATATATATATATATATATATATATATAGTCCGAATCTTAAATTTATTCTTTATTTAACATACCTTGTTTACCTTTTTTTAGCGACGGTTCGGTCCGTCGCTATATATACAACCGTCATTATATGTTGTCCGTGCTAAGACGACGGTTGTATATATAGCGACGAAGCGAACCGTCGCCCGATCCGTCGCTAAAGGAAGGTAAACAAGATATATTAAATAAAAAATAAGCTTAAGATATAGACTGATATATATATATATATTCCTTTAGCCAAAGGTAAAGTTGGTCTTTTCTTTTGTTTATGGGGCATTTTATTTTTGTCTTCTGAGAAAATAATAAAGTATGCTATGATAAAATATACATGGCCCAATCTTTTATCACCCGTGAGTGAGAGAATATTGAAGAGATCATGGGGGAAATGGCGAGCAAGCACGATCTGGCAAAAGAAGGCAACCCCACCTGCCTACTACATTCCAATTCATTCTCAACCAAGAATACTAATTATATCATGGCACGGGGGAGATCTGATAGCATGACTGCATGGTAGCAAGAATTAAAATTCTATACACTTATTATAAGTGTATATAAGTGACTTATATAACGAAATAAGATAAATTTTACTTGGAATTTCTTCCTTTATACACAGGGCACATGTTGATGCATGATTGTACACATCATGCATCAATAAAATACTCTTTGTTTATACATTTTTATATTTTATTTTTTAAAGAATAAATATATGTGTCTAATTTTAGAACGGAAAGAAAGACTATTTGTCGCCTGTCAATCGAGCTTTGTGAGTTGGGTTTAAAGTTGTTCAAGCTTAGTTCAATTTAAAATTATCTGGCTTGAGTTTGGGCAATAGTCTATTCTATTACGATAAATTTATCCAAACTTGGCTCAAATAATATCACGAATTTTGAACTTTTTTCGGTCAAACTCATATAAAAATATACTCCCTCTGTCCTTAAAAAGAAGTCTAAAGTATAAATTTTACATAAATAAAGTCTTAAATTTTTTTGGGTCATCTTAGTCCACGACAGACTCATCTAAAATGTCATGATTTTGAAGTACTATTATTAGTAACTTAATTTTTTATACACTGATAAAAATTTTTTATATCTTTTAATGTGGGAGTGAGGTGTTATAAATAAACTATTTGAAGGATGTCCGCTAGACTTCAAAGGGAAGCAATGAAAGTGAATTGAAAGGGTCGGTTTATTATGTAGCCAATCACTGTCCTCTCATTATATAAAAATGCCTATGTAAAAATGTTAAAATTTTCTACTATTTTAAAGCATAATTGACCCCTAAAATCATGTCATGTCATTTTTCAACCACAATTTTGCTCAACCAAATTATAAGCATCACAAAAAGTAATTACATTTTAATTTTCGTTTATTCTAGAAGGAAGTTCAGCTCTATTTTACCATTACTGTTTTGACTATTATTTCTAACATTTACTGAATTAGTACTAACTATTGCTAAAGGTAAATTTAAGAAGGTTTTAAAAATGCATCTCTCATTTAGAACATACAATGTATTATATTATATTATATTATAGGGTCTTCTTAACATATGTCCTTAGGGTACATGCTAAGCACACAGTTTAAGAGAATATTCTCTTGAATTGTGTGCATATTCTCTTGATTTCTGTATTTGCACTAAGTTCAAGAGAATAAACACATAATTCAAGTGAATATTATCTTGAACTGTGTGCTTAGCATTTGCCCTAAGGGCACGTGTTAAAAAATTCCTATATTATATGCATTCCGTTAACAAACAGATTCTGCAGCCTATAACTATAAGCCTCTGCAAGAAACTAGATCCCAACTGGCCTGCCTTTCCTTCAAATGGAGATATCAACAATTCCTAGAAGAAGAATTCAAGTAAGTCCCCTTCTTCCATTCAGCCATCTAGCTATATATTTCTCTCTCAAGATATATATATATATATATATATATATATATATATATATATATATATATATATAATTAAAATCTGTTTGATATATAAATATATATATATATATATATATATATATTTAATGTACAGGTAATTGAGATGCTACTAGTTTTAGTTGTTGGGGCTGTGTTTGGAAATGTGAATGGGCGCAAAACTCATCATCATGCTTCTTCTTCTTCTTCTTCACATGAATCACACTGGTTTGAGTACGGGGCGATAAGTTGCAGAGCTCACAGTGCTTCATTAACGGATTTTGGAGGCGTAGGCGATGGAATAACGTCGAATACAAAGGCTTTTCAGGCGGCAATTGATCATCTCAGTCAATTTGAATCACAAGGTGGATCACAACTTTTTGTACCTCCTGGAAAATGGTTAACTTCTAGCTTCAATCTTACCAGTCGTTTCACTCTTTATATCCACAAAGACGCTGTCCTTCTTGCTTCCCAGGTTTGATTCGTTTTTTCATGTGATGGATATATGGATGTTCTAATTGATAGTATTACATGTTTATCATCTCGATCGGAATTGACCGACTTAAATTGAAATGGGTCATTTATCACCATCTATTTTCTGTTTGTTTGTACTCCATGTAAGTTCCACATTCAGTGGTTGGGTCATGCTTCTGATAAATCAAGGATGAGTAATTGAAAAGGGAGTGTAATGGTCGGTTTAATTATTTAACAAGACAACTTTGGGTTAGAACCAAAGTCCCCTTAAATAAACACCTCTTCCAAAATAATAAATTAAGACATTATAAATACAAAATTAGCTTGATTATTTAAGTATTCAAAATAATAAATTCTATAATTATTGGTACTTTTACGTAGTTTACAATACTTATAATTATATTGAATTAAATTAAATAAATTTATATTGATTGCAGATATTAAAGTATTATAGATTGACTATAAAAAACTAAATGTTTCTTAAGTTTTAGACATGGAGGAACTGCATTACAATTGAGTTGCACAAATATTACTCCGTTTCCAAGTATAAATTAATATTTATTTTTTTAAATCAACTTGAAATATTTTCAAATTTAAAATAATATAATAATAAATATTATAAATTAAATATTACTACTTATAAAATTTATTATTTTGTAATGTTCAATGAATCTTTTTAATTTTAAGTTTGAAAGTGTTTCAATTTGACTTTTAAAATTTATTAATAATCTTATAATTTATAACGAAAAAATAATTCAAAATGCCGGACATGGTTGATAGAAGCAAAACTTGTTCAAGGATAATTTTTGAAAAAACATAAGAGGATAAAGTAATCAGGAACACATTTTGCTTTTGTTCCTTTTTTTTTGAAGTAATCAGGAACACATTTTGCTTTTGTTTGTTTTTTTAAAGAAAAAAAGAAAATGAAAGCAAATTAGAAGCAGGTAAAGCTGTTGAAATCTGGCAGAAACGTTGGGGAGAGCAAGCAGGTGAACGGCACTTCCATGACAATTTTCAAAGTAGCTGATACATAATAAAGTGGGTTGAAAAATGGATAACTAGTTTGGCCTACTTTTCCCCTCTAAAATATGGGTCCAGATTTTATTCAACTTAAAAAATAGTTAACCAACCTAAATGGTTTTAATTAATATGTATTGACAGGTATATTGTCAGGTCTATGTAAGTAGAATAAATTTAAGCTGTTAAGATTAGCATAGCAGAGTAAAAGTTATGTTGTTAGAGCAATAAGTATCGCTTAAAGTTAGTTAAAAAACTAAAACAATAGAAAACTGTATTGTACCTAACATATATTGGAACCAAAACTGGAGGTTGATGGTTTGCTGCTGTTGAACCAACATCAATGAGTGGGAGGGACTTCTTAGACTTTAAACCCCACGAATTGAGGCATTAACCAAGGAAAAGTGGGGGTAGGTAAATTTTGTATGTGAAATTTGATTTTTCCATTTGCCTAACCCTTTGATTTTCTGGTCGATTTACAACCTGCCATTTCAGGCTCTATATCCTTAATTATGTACCCAAAAAAGAGTCCTGCTCTCTCTGTATTTAACCAAGAAATTGGTACTCTCTACTTTTAGAACAGAGGAAGTATTAAGAAAGTGGTTGGATGATGTCCAAAACAATGTCCTAATAAGAGCATTCAAACTAAAGACAAGTATGATTAAATCATGGGTATGGAATACGAACACTTAAATATGCGAAGAGTTTATCATTAAAATGACTACACTGGTAATTATTTCATACAGATTTGTGAAATTCAAATACACTCGGGTCTAATTTTTTCTTGTCTGCGTAGAAGAGCTCTTACCTAATAATAATATCTGCATCTCCTCTATACTGGTTTAGGATGAGAACGAGTGGGCGGTAATTGATCCGCTGCCATCATATGGTCGCGGAAGGGATACAACAGGAGGAAGATATATCAGTCTTATTTTTGGAACCAATCTCACTGATGTTGTTATAACAGGTACCTACCAGTGACGTTCCAAGTTTGTTTTTGAGTTGATTATATGAAGTCACTCTTTTGCCATTTCATTTTTCAGGAGACAATGGAACCATTGATGGTCAAGGCGAGGTCTGGTGGGATAAATTCCACAAGGGAGAGCTTCAGTACACGCGGCCTTACCTTATAGAAATTATGTACTCTGAAAACATCCAAATCTCCAATCTTACATTGGTTAATTCCCCGTCATGGAATGTTCATCCTATTTATAGCAGGTGGTTGAATATCCATATTAATCAGTTTTATTTTATACACTGAAGAATGGTGTTAACAAAGTAACAAACGCACATATATTTTGTTTCATTGTTTTATTTTGTGCAGAAATATTATTATTCAAGGCATTACGATTCTTGCACCTGTCAGATCCCCCAACACTGATGGGATCAACCCTGGTAAGCTTATGCATATTCAGCCAGGCACATTGTGTTGTATTCCTTGGGTCTCTTTTATGTACATAGCACACAAATCAATACTACTATGTAACACCCGCAAGTGTAGCATGAACCACTAACAGGCCTTCTGTTTCTTTGTGGTCTTTCAGACTCTTGCATTAATACTCGAATCGAGGACTGTTACATTGTCTCTGGAGACGATTGCATTGCTGTCAAGAGCGGTTGGGATGAGTATGGAATAGCATTTGGAATGCCAACCAAACAGCTAGTAATCAGACGGCTCACCTGCATTTCTCCAACCAGTGCAGTGATTGCATTGGGCAGCGAGATGTCTGGCGGAATTCAGGATGTCAGGGCCGAAGACATTGTAGCCATCAATTCAGAGTCCGGTGTAAGGATCAAGACTGCTGTCGGAAGAGGTGGGTATGTAAAGGATATATACGTTAGAGGAATGATCTTGAAAACAATGAAGTGGGCATTTTGGATGACAGGAGATTATGGCTCACACCCTGATAATAATTACGACCCTAATGCACTTCCTGAGATCAAGAATATCAATTACCGTGATGTTGTTGCTGAGAATGTCACAATGGCAGCTAAGCTTGACGGAATTTCAGGTGACCCGTTTACTGGAATTTGCATATCTAACGTGACCATTGAAATGGCAGAGTCTTCGAAGAAACTTGCCTGGAATTGTACCGACATTGAAGGGGTTTCAAGTTCTGTGACTCCTCCGCCGTGTGCTCTATTGCCGGATCAGGGACCAGAGAGCATCTCAGCATGTAATTTTCCAACAGAGAGCCTGCCAATTGAGAATGTTGAAATACAGATGTGTTCTTACAGAATTGAGCAAGCCTGAGAGGGAAACTTATTGTTGGAACCTGTTACCTTGATCATTATATTAGCAGTAATCATATGCATAGATTGTCCAAAAAAAAAGGCATAGAATGCCAAAAGATTAGAAGATAAATTGATTCAAGGTATTAAAGTTTGTTTATGATAGCCGGTTCTTATTTAGATGGCATATCAAAGTTTGCATATCCATTATTACTCGAAATTTTAGTTTAATACATTAATCGTACATATACAAACCGTGTTACCACGTCATTTAAATAAGAATAATTTTGTTTAATATAAACATTTCATTAATAATATTCATATATCTAGCATCGCTATTGCCTATTGGATACTATTACGGTGTATAAAACTTAAAATAAAAAGACTCAATTTATTTTTATCATCTGACAAAATCTGTGTATCTACTCTGTATCACACAGAATGCAGTCTTCTCAGCTGCATACTCTCGGCTCTCCGTCCCCTGTCGATATCCGAATCTTGAAAAGCCAAACTTCAAAGATTGAGATAAGGAATACCACTGTAAAACTGTGGCCTTCTTTGGCTTGTGGATATGTCTTCTCCAATATAGCAACTTCACTTCATACGAGCATAGACAAACGCAACCCAGAACTGGGATTTTGTATTCATGCTAAGATACTGAAATCAGGGTTTGGTTCGAGTATTTATGTTGGAAATTCCCTTTTAAACATGTATGTTAAATGTAGGCAGTTTGAAGATGCAGTGAGGCTGTTTGAGGAAATGCCTAACAGAACTGTTGTATCCTGGACATCAATGATTTCGGGTTATTGCCAGAAGGAATTGGCCGATAATGCGATATCTTTGTTCAGGAAGATGTTGGAGGCCTTGCAGCCCAATGAATATACTCTTGCAGTGATGCTACAGGCTTGTGCGCTGAAGCGTGATCATAGATTGGTTCAAGAGATCCACTCTTATGTAATTAAATATGGGTTCACCTCGGACAATTTTTTGCTTAATTCTTTGATAGATGCTTATGCAGAATCTGGGAAATTGGGGGTCGCGGAAAAGCTTTTAGGGACATTGTTTAGTAGCAGAGATGTGGTTTCATGGACTTCAGTTATTTCTGGCTGTGTTCGCAATGGAATGGAAGAGCGGGCACTTCTATTATTCTCCAGGATGCAGGAAGATGGCATTATGCCAAATGAAGTTACAATTTTAAGCATTTTACAAGCTTGCTCGAGAATGAGTAATTGGAAATATTTTAGATGGATTCATGGATTAATTATGAAAGCAGAATGGTGTACAAACTCTCTTGTGATGAATTCTCTTGTTGAAATGTACTCCACCAATGGCTACTTTGAAGAAGGTAGCAAGATCTTTTGCTACTTATGTTTTTGTGGTGAAGGTTTATATCTTAGGCCAGAGACCATGGCTAACCTTCTGCATGAGTGTGGAGACTCTGGATTCTTGAAGCTCGGGGAAGAGATTCATGGATATTTAATAAAGCACGGATTTTTCCCTTGTACAGTTCTCGAAAATTCTCTAATTGGCATGTATGGAGAAAAGGAAAGAGTAGATTCTGCACTCCAACTTTTCATGAGAATGAGGAGTAAAGATGTGATTTCATGGAATAGCATGCTTACATGCCTAGTCAAGAACGAACAATTTAGTGAAGCTTTAGATCTTCTTAGTGAGATTCACATCAATGGTTCAAGAGATGAGATTTTTCCAGATTTTGTTATGATGCTTATGTCAATCCAAGCCTGTTCGAATTTGTCATCTTTGCACCTCGGTCAAATTATTCATGGTTACTTGACTCGAACGGGCCTAGTTTGTGATATTTTTGTCCAAAATTCCTTGATCGACTTCTATGCAAAGTCGGGTAGGTTGGATTTTTCTAGAAAGATCTTTGATGAGATGAGTCTAAAAGATCTGGGATCCTGGAATTCAATGATTGCAGCATATGGAATGAACGGGAATGGAACCTCTGCTTTAACGATTTACTCTGAACTGAAAGAATCAAGGGCCTATCAGCCAAATGAAATCACATTTGTTAACATTCTATCTGCCTGTGCCCATGCAGGATTAGTTGAGGTTGGTTTTGATATTTTCAACCGTATGGATAACTACGATGTTGAACCAAGCATGGAACATTTTGCTTGCATGGTGGATCTCTTGGGGAGATCAGGGAAACTTGAGGAGGCGCAAGATTTCATAGAGAAGATGCCACTGAAGGCAGGCTCGGATGTGTGGGGGGCTCTGTTGGGTGCTTGTTCACTCTTTGGTAATGTTGCGATAGCTGAAAGAGCAGGAAAGGCTCTTTCTGTCTTGGAACCGAAGAGCAAGGTTTGGAGAGTTGCATTATCAAATATTTACGCGAATGCTGGTAGATGGGAGGATGTAGCAAATCTCAGAGCAGAAATGAGGAGATCGGAAGAGCTGCGAAAGGAAGGAGGATGGAGTAGTGTGGAGGTAAAAGGAGATGTGTTCAGTTTTATGGTAGGTGACATTAGGCATCCCCAGACTACAGTGATCTACAAGGTTTTGAATGGACTACATGAGCATATGAGAAATGATGACATGCTAGAGCTTGGAGTCTCTTGAAAAACTTGCCAGTAGTCTAGAAACTGGAATAAATATCAGCCAGACTGACAATTTAGAAGACTATTTACGTTGTTACTCCCGAAGCTCAAGTATTCCCTTTTGTGGAGTCGTCTTAACGCAGCCAAAAGCCTAAGTAACATCTACTCCTTTTAGTACAAATGGAGAAAATGAAGTACATCTTTAAGTAGGGGCCTACCATTTCTGTTTTCAGAGTAGTTCAGATCCTTGTTTGAGTTAGCAAGGGTTGACATAATTCGTTGGCACATCATTAGGAGAGCAGTATTGTTGACGTTCAAGATACACATGGTAGTTTAGGATGAAAACTAAACCTTGTCCAAAGTAGCAGATGCAGTAATGTATAACAAACTACAATAACAATCAGCCTGTAATTATTGCTGAAATGGCATGAAAGTTCTAGCTGTTTCCCAAAATGAGTAATTATGCTGCTAGATGGATTAGTAATTTAGATCCACCTTCGCAGAAATTCACCTTGATGTCTCTGAAGCCGTTGTTACCTCAAGTCTGGATTTTGGGATTCAGTCTTTGCAGCTGAATAGACAACAACTGTTGGACTTATAATGTCCTAGCTAGATAAGCATGTATGCTTCTTTACAATGTTAGATTCTGTTTTACCATCACATTTGTTGAACCAATGGTCACTATATCCACCATTCATAATAAGCATATGAAATAGCCATTAATCCCAACCTACACAAATCCAGAAAGCACAAAATCCAAGAGCTGTAATAAAACAAACGAGCTTGATTGCTGAAATCCTAAAGAAAGTGCAAGAACCTTGAGCATTCATATGATAATTGATTAAACCATCCTTATGAAAGAAAACCCAAAAACTAATGATTCTGTCATTAATTCATCATATTTCAAATACAATAACAAATTATATCTCTACCACCACAAAACCATAAGAGACAATGCTAGTTGGAACTGCTTTCGCAACACAACATATCTGCTCAAGCCTAGAACTATTACCCGTTACCCATCAATATTTGGAGTTTACAAAGCAATGAAGCAGCATCTTAAGGAAGATCAGAGCTAGTAGCCCCCGCACCATATCCACCGGATCCACGACCAAAACCACTCCTTCCACCAGATCCCTGTATGAGTGGAATATGAATACATGATATATAAAAGTAAGTAGATTAATAGTTGATATTCTTGCATTAATATTTGCAAAGCATATTTTCATTAATAAGAAAAACATTATATCCAGCCAAGAATTAGGAATAGAACCATGGGAAATTTAGATATTTGTTAGCGTTTGTTTCCCTAGTCTAAATAACCTAAAGCGTCACCAAGACTCTCATTAGTCTAGCATGTTCAATCATCCAATTAAGAAAATAGACATTTCTACTCAATTAAAAAAGTAGACATATCTATTGAATCCATAGTGCTCTACCATCATGTTTCATAATTTCACACTATTATTCTAACCTAATCTACATTATTTGCCAATTACACTAATATTTTAAGATTCCAACATCACACAACTTGTGATTCATTCAAAAAATATCATGCGAAAGAACACGAGGGAGAGATTACCCTAAAAGAAGGCTGGTAATCAGCAGGAGCTCCACCCTTGTCTCCACCAAACTCACCAGGTGGTCCTCCTCGGGGCCCTCCTCGATAACCATCCCGATCACCAAATCGTGGTCTTTCACCATCAAACCGTGATGGACCACTGTTCACAATCATCAACATAAAACACAATTCACATTACACAAAAGAACATAGAATTACCGACCAAAAAAAGATAACATATAATCCATTTGCCTCAACTTAGAGTACACAATTTATAAGTCAAAACTTTATATCAAAATCATCCTCTATATAAACTAGTATTTACCACCACAGCCACATATTATCTAAAAAGAGAATCAATTGCACAAATTGAACAGTTCAAGATTTTAACTCATACATTGTGGTAAAGACGTAATTTTGAACAACACAACAACAAATTATGCAAGTAGAATATCAATTAGTACACTTTCAAAGGGAAACTACAGGACATATTGCTTTCAAAAATAAATATTTTCAGAAGAACATATGGACATCACTCAAATATTGGAACAGAGGGATTCTAAACAAATGGTAAAAGCAAGCACATATACAAATAGACAGAGAGGGAGAGAATTACCGGGGGCGATCGCCCGGCGGGCCACCCATGGGGCGACCGAGAGGCTTGGCAGATTTCTTCAAAGTAGCAGGGACAATATCGGAAGGCAAATTAAGGTAAGTGCGAAGAAATTCGATGCCGTCATTGGTGAGGTACCAGTAGTAATGCATCCAAGCAAAAGTCTCGCGGACATATTCCTTGGATTTGAAGCTCTGCATCAGCTTTATCACCTGCAGATTCGGCACATTTATATCTGGATGCCGCGCCAAGTTGTAATCTTTCTTCGCGTAGCATACTCCCTCCTGGAATATGTATTTCGAGATCTCCCTCCGGTTCTTCTCTGGAATAATCTAGAGCAGAGCAAATGTTTAAATAACGAAAATTCAGATTTATCATAGAGAGATACTGCAGAAATAAAACAGAGATGAAGATATAGACCATGTTTGGATTTCCGGCGAGAGATGAAATGAGAAAGCAAAAATGAAACACCGGCAGAAACCTTAAAACCTACTGATATGGGGGTTTATATAATATAAATAAATAAAAATGTTAGAAGCTAAATTAATTTTATCTTTGGGCCTTCAGCTAGTTGAGTTCGAGGGCTTTTGATTTTGAGTTGGGCCCATGGTTATGGTTTGAGAAAAGGGCGGTGTTATTTTTTTAGTAAAATTTATATTTCACATAGTTTCCCAATATGATTCATTTAATTTTTAAAAATAACAAATATTCTAATTAGCAGTACTAAGGTTGTGTTTGATAAATCTGGCGATTAAGATCTGAATGATTATGATGTCTTAATAAATTAGATCATCTGAATGGTTATGAGGTCTGAATCTAAAAAACTGTTTGATAACTAAAAAGTAAGTTGTCTCTTAATGACACTATTTTACTATTTTAAAGGGTAAATTTTTATTTAATAATTTTAAATATTCAATTTAATAAAAATGAGTGAATAATATTGTTGAATATATTTATATAAAAAAAATTATCAAAAAAATTTCATTAAGAGGTACCTCTTAATTATTAAGATTTTATTTTTTATCTTACCGATTAAGAGGCATTCAGAGGTAACAAAAAAAAAACAGCATCATGCCTCTTAGCGAATAAGAGACAGTCCATTAAGAGGCAATCAGATATAAACAAACAGCACCTAACTTAAATACTATTCTCTTCGTTCTAAAATATAATATTATTATTAACTTTTTCAAGTTAACTCAAGATTTTTTTAAACTCAAATTTGACTATTTTTTATTTTTAGTTGATATAATGATAAATATTATAAATAATTTAAAAATTACTATCCATTGTAATATTTGTTGTTTCATAATTTTTAGTGAATCATTTCAATTTTAAGTTTGAAAATATCTCATTTTAGATTTTCATAAATCAATAATGATTTTATAATTTGAAATGAAGAGAGTATATAATTATTATTATTTAAAATTAAATTAACTTATAATAATTTTAAATTTTAAAATATGTCAAATCAGATCAGCTTATTCTATACTTTAGAATGGGTGGGTATTTATTTATTGTTTGGACACAAATAAGTGCCCCATGCTGTTCAGGATTAATCCTCTGAGGCACGGTCGAGTATCGAAACAGGGACCTTTCTCAAAAATATTTGTTGTATCTACGAGGGCTCAAAATCGAGATCTTTACTTAAGCGACTAGAGTCCCTTCCACCTCGGGCCAACCTTCATTGATGACTATGCCTTAGTTGCGACACTAGTATCAACTCAATAATATATATAGAAAAACGGGAGTATGTGTCTTAGACACATACAACTGTAAAAGTTTGTTTGTGTCGTGCATTTAATACGACGTAGTTTTGATTAAGAAATTGGTGAACTGTCAAAAAAATCATTAATGAAAATGATAAAATGCAAAAAACGCCATTAATAAAATCTATTAAAATAATACTTCCTCGGTTCTAGATTAATTGTCTTTTTAGCTTTATGCACATGAATTAAGAAACTCATTTAATACTATCATTTAAGAATTTAAAATTGTATGAAATTCTTTCACTACCCTTTTAAGGGAAATTGAAAACTATTAATACAAGAGAGAGAAATTCTCGGGACAATGAGAAAAGTTAGAGGTGATATAGGAAAATAAATAATTTATTCTCCTAGAAAGATGTAAACGATAAATAAATTGGAACAAATTTTTTCTTCTGAAAAGACAGTTAATATGGAACCGAGGGAGTAAGTCACAAGTTTTTGTGTCCTGCACATAATACGATGTAGTTTTGATTGAGAAATTTGTGAAATGTCAAAACAACTATTAATAAAAAAAATGGTGAAATACCAAAAACACCTTTAATAAAATCTCATAAAATAATAACACAGTTTTTATGTGTCTAAAACACATATACCCTTTTTCCATATGTGTATATATATATATGTACCATTTTTATTATAACAACTTCGTTTTTGATAAACAAGCCCAATGTAGGAACAAATAAATTAAGGGCGTCTCCATTATACATACACACCTTTGTCATTCTTCCTTGCATAAAAAAACCAAGAAACCTTGCATGCATATATATGCTTTATTTATTTCAATCAATATATTCCTCCCAAATTAATTACAATCTCATCAATCAATGTAAGTAATAATTAGAATTAATAAAAAAAAAACAGTTTAGTGAGTACTCTCTCTCCCCACCAAAAGATCAATTAAAGATGAGGAGAAATAAAAATCATATCCCTGACAAGTTAATAGTAGTAATTAATTATAAAGGTGAAGAAAAAGGAGACAGCAGAGCTCCCATGTCTGAAGAAGAATAATTAGTTGGCACATTAATGTCTTCCCCACCAAGTACTTGCGATTCTTCCCAAAATAGGTCATAGCTTCTTGGACATGAACATGACTCTTGTTGAGCTCTGTTAACCAATTCATTCAATTCCTCCGGTCTCTGAAACCACTCCAATCCCATATGATCTCCTTCCCCATTATTCATCATCATGTTGTTACAATTAGATTGCACCTCCATGTTATCTATCAATGCCGGCAAATAACTCGAATCCATGCAGCTAGCAGCCGTAGGACTAGTGAGACTAGATGGTACTACCTGTTGCTGATTAGTGATACTCATCACATGAGGCCAAGAAGATTGAGAATGCAATTCGGGTGCCGCTGCGTTGTGAAAATTCTCCGTTTGTAGGCGGCCAATATTCATATTAGCATCAATTAATGAACCGGTAGTGTCAAACATGAATAATGGGCTTGGAGAGGAGAATAGGGCAGCAGCGCTAGCACTACTATCCTGAAATACTACTTGTGGTACTTTAGCTTCGACTAAGTCTTGATTCGAGAAATCTATTTGGTTTGCAGCATAAGCAAATTGCGATTGCACCAAATGATTATTATTATTAGTAGTAGTAGTAGTAATTGTAGTAAAATTAGGAGGAGGAGGAGGAGTAATAATGTAATTAGTTAATTTTGTTGGAGTAGTAGCTGATGGATTAGGCTTTCGAATCTTCTTCTTGATCCATGAATTCCAATAGTTCTTTATTTCATTGTCTGTTCTTCCTGGCAAGTGACTTGCTATATGAGCCCATCTGCATGCAAACAAATGAATATATATACACTGAATTTATGAAAGCTGCTAATTAAGCAATGTTAATAGAGACATGACTTGTGATGCACATAACTAAGCATATTCCTATATATATACACTGAATTAAATTAACAAAATTGAGATTCTGAGAAGGAAAGGTAAACGTGCGAAAACATGTATAGCACCTAGACAGACGCTATAGCTTATTCTAGAGAGCACTTACTGATAATATATCTATTCAACCTCTTAAAATTAATAGCCTTTTTAACAACTTATTTAATTATAGGTAGGTAGATGGTAACGTACGTACCTACCATACAAACTACTTTGAATGCGAAATTACTTGGGGCTACTGCACGCGTACTAATATATACTACTATATATATATATATATATATATATATAATACAAATAGTACACAAACCATATGTATCGAAACATGCATATATATAATTCAAAACACGAATGTACGTATACTACACAAGTTCTTGAAGTTGCTTCAAAACAATTTGTTGACCCTTCAAATTAAGTTTTTATATATAGAACATTAACTGCTATCGAAAGAGGTAAAGTATGATCAACTTATATAATATTCAAGGTACACAGATTTTATGTCAAGTATCATGCATGCATGAGGATATATAAAAGAAGTAGACGAAATGTTAGAAACGCAAGAGAATTATTAATAATTATGTGGAATATATATATATATATATATATATATATATATATATATATATATGGTTAAACCTGTTTCCAACAGCGGCGTGAAGGCTGATAATCAACTTCTCCTCCTCAGGTGAAAATCTTCCCCTTCTAATATCAGGTCTCAAGTAGTTAATCCATCTTAAGCGACAGCTCTTACCACATCTTTGAAGTCCTGAAATTAACTAATACAAGTACATTTTATCAGAATATATAATGCATGCCTAATATATATAGAATAATATATAAACCCTACACATAAAATGAATGAATTAATGTGCACTATGTACGTAATAATTAACAGATTATATAACACTAGAAACAATTAAGATATGGAATATATATATATATATATATATATATATATATATATATATATATATATATATATATATATATATTATTGATGAAAAAGTAACAAGTAAGGAGACTGGCCAGCTTTGTCAGGGACTTCACTCCAGCAGCCATAGCCATGAGTGGTGATATATCTGATGAGCTTTTCATCTTCTTCAGGTGACCATAGCCCCCTCTTTACCTTTTGTTGATTGCAGCATGAGTGATGTACCATTGCTAGCTAGCTAGCTTTAATTACTGATCAATCGATCTCTTAACTAATTTTGTTTTCTGGTGATCGATATATCGATGGATGGATCAACTATATATATAATTAATTATAGTTTGGAAGTAAGTAGAGGGATTAATTATATATAATGCTATATATGTTGTACGATTCTTTTTTTAATTTCTTCCCCGTTTTAAACATAAATGGTATATATATACTACTAGAAGGTAGCAAGGAGCCGACATTTTCACTGTGAGGGGACCCTTAAAATGGCCCCATTGTTTCATATCTAACCTTAAAAAAGACATTGCATCAACTAATATCTGTGGTTAAAGTCTTTCATTAGTCTCTACGTAGGTTCGTAGTATAGTACTCCCTCGTTTCAAAATAAGTGTCGATTTTTGCACATGGATTAAAAAATTCATTTAATAATTAAAATTTGTGTGAAATTCTACCATTACCCCTTTATGAGAAGTTGAAAACTATTAATACAAGAGAGAGAATTTCTTGGGACAATGAGAGAAGATAGGAGTGATATAGAAAAGTAAATAATTTATTCTCCTAAAAAGTTATAAACGACAAATAAATTGAAACAATTTTTTTTCTTCTAAAAAGTCACTCATTTAGAAACGGAAGGAGTATTATGTAACCAACTTCCACGTACTATAATCTCCACCTTTCCAAACAAATATATCCCGTATATCTTCTAGACTTGTAATATTACGTAGTTGTACGGTAATATTTAGGAAGTTGATATTTTCGCAACATAAATGATATTCGCACATGAAAAGTGTCGTTATATGTTTAATATTAGCGATTTTCCGTCGCTATACATCTATAGCGACACTTTTCATGTAAAAATATGAAAAAGTGTTGTGAAAATATCAATTTTCTAATATTTAATCTACCTAGCTAGTACTAATTGCATAATATGAATTTTATGCAACTTTATAATTTAAAAATATCTAAATATATATATGTAATATTAGAATTAAGAGTAACATATTAATATATATATATATATCACTGCCTCATCAGATGACGGAAAACTACACACACATGACCAGCACTAATTTTTACTTATAACTATAATACTAAAGACCTTTATTCTGTTTTTTACTTGAAAAATAATCTTACATTATCCCACTACATGGAAACGTTAGATTAATTAGAGTGTATAAATTGAGTAATATGAAGTCACTTTCGGGTAGCACTTTAAAAGGTTAATGGTCCAATTTATCAGCATCAACTGGATTTCATTAGGATGTCCTAGCTATGGACTGCGGCTCCCATTATTTTTTGGCCAAACTCAATCATGGAGATCAAGCATTCCTCATTTTTTTAGTACTTTATATATATCATCGTATTAGTGATCTTTTATATTAATTTCATCACCATCTTCGTCTCTCTCTAAATATATAGTTTGAATTTGGACATCCCTTAATTTATAACTGAAGGATTTTAAACGTATGCTATTCATATATATACACATGATAAGAGGATCAAAGACATACCCTTGAAGCGTGGTTGAACTTTTGATGCGGAAAACCTCCTGATACTGAAGCCCAACGGACGTCTCCGAACTACGATCGAGAACGAAATTATATTTCACAGTTCGTAACAATTGGGTTTGGTCTGTGATGGGAGCGCTCTGTATTGGCCAACTGAATAATGAATCGTATGTTAATTGATTGATCGAATATGGGTATTTAATACGTACGGGAGTGGTTGAACCACTTTCCCACGTCCTCACGATCTCACACGTTAAGTCGTGTGGGAGGTTAGTTAACAAATCCATTGGGTCGGACCCTCCATGGGTGACCCATTTGGATACCCAATATCCAACATCTCCCACTCGCCCATGGCGGGGACGATGTAATCCTCATATCTGCCAAAATCAGCTCGAACCAAAACATGTAAACCTCTAACTGCCGAACCGTGCGACCGCTGAGTTCACCTGAAAATGCGGGAGCTCTACATCAAACCCGTTAAGGCCAACATAGAGACATCTACCCATTTTAAGAAAAACGGTACGGGAGCTTTCACGTCAAACTTAATTAGTTCACGTAGAAGCTACAATCCATAAACTCAGAGTACCCCAGACACATTTGAATTTTCACTAGGTTAAGTATTTCTAATCCCTTAGAGAGCCTCACTTAACCACCTTTGGGCCCAAGTCCATTTTGTATCTCACTTATTACTATATCGCTATCAAAGCGCTATAGTTGTCGACAATAAGTGCAGAACGAGGTGAAATCAAATTGTCTTCCCTTTGCCCTAATACTACTAAAAAATGAATCAACTGCTTTCCCAGAATCGATCCTTATAGTCTCATAAATCCTGACCTTAGGAATCGAAACCAAAGTAGCAACATTAATTCATGTCTTTGCAGTATAGTCAAAGATCACAAAGAGCACTTTATGTAGAAACAAAAACTTGTCCTATAGGACTCACACGGTGAGGAAACAGGGATTCATTCTCTCACCTCCCTTACGTGGTCGCTAAACACATGTAACTCGCTCACAACATGCTATTCTATAGCTTTGTTGTGCGGACCTTTAAACATTTCAAATTGTTCGCTTATCTAAGCGCCACATTTGAAACTTCGCGGCCGGTTATCATGTCACGGCAGACAATCTCATCTACATGAGTATATGTCCAATGGTCATGCCGTACGGATCTTAGCTCAGTCGCTTCATAAGCGCCTAACTCGAATTTTCAGGTTGCTCGCTTTCCAAGCGCCAAACCTGAAATTTCGTATCCGACTATCAGTACAGGTTAATATAGATGGTGGGACATACTATATTCAGTTAATCCAAGTTAACCTCATCTTGGCTCATGCCAAGGCGACATCATGTCCATTTTGCTCACTACTAAGCGCCAATTGATTGCTATCTAAAGCATGAACAACTCGCTACTCAAAGCGCCAAACTATGAACTATCTCAACCTTGCTCGCTTTTCAAAGCGCCAAGGGTGATTGCTCTTGTGAGTGAACCAATCAACCTGTTGACATATATTTAGTGTGTGCATATCCAATATGCATAATATAATGTGTGAACATCTAAAATTTATCATATGCGCTAAAAGGACACAATCATAAGTCGAAACAAATGAAACTCGCATAGATGGCAAATAATCTCGAAATAATAATGAACATCTCTAATACAAGCCAAGTAATGAGTGATTACAAAGAAATAAGAAAGTACATCAAACCCTACGAAGCCCTAATGAACTAACATGCTTACAAAAAGCATCTTTAGGAATCGGCTTCGTCAAAGGATCAGCTACCATAAGTCCAGTAGGCATGTATTTTAATATCACTTCATTATTTGCTATGTTCTCTCTGATGAAGTTCATCCTCAAGTCAATGTGCTTCGTCCTGCCGTGATACTTGGGGTCCTTAGTGTAATCTAAGGCCGTCGTGCTATCACAGAAAACAGTCACAGGATCCGAAGCATGAGAGACGACTCCAAGGTCCTCAAAAAATCTCCTGAGCCACATGGCTTCCTGAACAGCTGACGTACAATCTACAAACTCCGACTCCATCGTAGAAAGAGCAACGCAAGTCTGTTTCTTGCTGCACCAAGTAATGGCACCACCATGTTGTGACGCCCCCAGAATAGGTCCATTCAACCCAACCCATTCTGAGTCGCCAAATACATGGTACAGAATTCAAATACAAACTTTATATCATACGGTCGTGCAAAATACGACCACACAACTGTGAGTCTTAATACAAATATGTAGAAAATATTAAGATTCAAACTAAGTCCTCATTATAATTATTATCACACTATTTATCAGAAATAGTGAGGACTACTACTGCTCTAACTCGGACCATCACTCTGTCCCCCGACTAGTTCCCGCAACATTCTCATTTCCTGAAGAGGACAACAGATGAAAAGGGTGAGCTCAACTAGCTCAGTAAAGAATATTATGACTAAGATAATGAAAAATAAATTATCGTTAGTCTTCAACAAATAAGATAAAATATAATGGACAACCAACTTTAGATCAATATTCGCAGCGGAAATAACAATTCATTAGAAGAATTAAGCAGAGAATGAAGTCTACTATCTTCTATGATTTAAAAGTCCATCATCAATATTTTATCCCTGTAACATCAATCAATATACATCTCGAATCAAATATTCATCTTTGCACTACAGGCCAAAGATATTCATTTGTATCATCAGTGATCATGTTCATCTCAACACCTGTCATCTTTGCACTACAGGCCAAAGATATTCATCAGGTAATCATTCATCTTTGCTCTACAGGCCAAAGATATTCATCAAGTAATCATTCATCTTTGCTCTACAGGCCAAAGATATTCAGTTACATCACCTTTTAGGACTGAGAATGATGAAAAATATTTTTAAAAAAATCGAATCCAGTGAGATAAAAGACAAAGACTAAGGATTCGTATTTTAGTATATCCAATTCAAAAATACCTCGTAATAATCAATTATGGAGCAAAATTCAAGAATAGAGCTCAAAACTTGGATACAATCAAAGATAGTAACCTTAACAAGCAATTTGGACAAATAGAAGAAAATTTAATTTTTCCGTGAATAGTGCCGTATACGTGAATAGTAACCCCGACGGAAAAAGTAAGAATTTCAACATAAAATCCATGACAATATTTCTGTATAATGATATTGAAAAGAATAATATCATTTACGAAAGAAAATAACATCCCTTACCTCAAAAAGATAGTACCTCTGACTGGAATATCGGATATAATACCGACGGAAGCTTGTACTGAATAGTAATACTCAAAGTATTGAAATACTCACAAAAATACGCTCGATATTATAGAGAGAGAAAACTTCTGATTCTGGTGTAATTTTCAATTCTAACCTAAGCACCCTATTTATAGGAAAAGCTTAGGATGCCAAAGGAGACTAAAATAATAAAATAATATTATTATTTTTTAAATTCTCCAGCCGCCGGCTGCTACCAAAAAAATCAGATTTTTCAACCAACAACAAAAGTGGGGCCCACCATTTTATTTAAAAAATATTTATTTTCTGAAACTTCAATAATTCATAATAAATAGCCCCTTTATCAGAAAAATACAAATTCTATGTCCTTCCATAGGAAATTTAATTCTCTACAACTTTACAGAAGGAAGTTTTTCCAAATTCCAAACATAAATTATCCGAAATCCATAAACAGATGATTTCTCACACCAAAATATTGATAAAAACTCACCAGTGCCAATTCCTTCTTTAATATCCACAAAATAAATATTTTTTTATCATATAAATCAATAATTAATTATTCATAAATAATATTATAGAACTACAATATTAACAACCAGGTCGTTCCCAGGAAAGAGGGGGCCTTCCGATAAGGACTTCTCCTTACTGGCGCGCAATTAAATAACCCCTCCTAGACAGAACTTCCTTAGACATTGTCAATAATGCTATCTAATAATATTATTCAAATAATATGAATTATTGAGTTGATAACGTGAAATACTGTGCAACGACAATTATTGAATCAATACTACAAAATATCAACTGTAGCCATTATTGAATCAATCATAAAAAATAACAACGTGGCAATTATTGAGTTAATAAAATATCAATGCAGCAATTATTGAGTCAATAATATAAAATATCAACGTAGCAATTATTAAGTCAATAATATAAAATATTGAACAGTAATTACTGTAACAATAATTGAGTAATGGCTTCTCACGTAAGACTCAATAATTCAAAATACTGTGCAATACCGTGTGCTACTGTGCAACACCGCGTATCACTGTATTTTAACCACCGGGTATTTCAACAGTACTAACGGTAACAACCACGCCGTTATTTTGTAAAAAAGTTATTTCTGTCGCTTTCTATATCCGACAGTTATTCCGTTGTGGGGGCCCACAAATAGCTGCGCCGTCGTACGAATATTCCCCAACAACAAGAATATTCCACGACCAAACGAATATTCCCCGACAACAAGAATATTTTATAACCACTTGCTCATTTTAAAAATGTTTGCACATTTCACCCATAACTTCCATATTTATCAAATCAACACCTTACTATTTCGAAATAATATAAAGAAAATTAAATCTTTATTCATAAAAGTTGGGGTCTTACACATGTAGCAAGAATGCATATGTTGAGGTTGACTTGCGCATCCCCTGGTTACCTCCCCAACTGGCATCGGAGTAACCAATCAAGCGCAGGTCTGGTCCTCCATAGCACAACATGTAGTCTAAAGTACCTTTCAAATATCGCAAGATCCTCTTGATTGCCTTCCAATGATCAATCCCAGGGTTTGACTGATACCGACCGAGATAACCGACTGCATATGCTATATCAGGCCGAGTACACACAACTGCATACATTAGCTTTCCTATAGCATTGGCATACGGATAATGGGACATCTTTTTAATTTCTTCGGGAGAAGTGGGGCATTGTTCGGGTCCAATAGTGTCGCTTTTAGCGATAGGAGTGTCTATGGGTTTGCAGTTGTTCATTTGGAATTGCTCGAGAACCTTCTTAAGGTAAGTCTCTTGAGACAAACCAGGAAGCTTTCTTGAGCGATCTCTATAGATCTTAACTCCAAGAACGTAAGCTGCTTCCCCCATGTCCTTCATCTCAAAGTTAGAGGACAACCACCCTTTGGTGGCGACAATCATCTCCTTATCGTTCCCAGCTAGTAGGATGTCATCGACATACATAGATAAAATAAGGAATTTATCTTTGGACCGTTTGATATATACACAATGGTCTTCCTCGATCATCGTAAACCCATCACTAATGATGGCTCGATGAAATCTCAGATACCATTGTCTGGACGCCTGTTTCAAACCATAGATAGAACGTTTGAGCTTGCATACTTTGCGCTCTTGTCCTTCCATGGCGAAACCCTCTGGCTGATCCATGTATATCTCCTCAGCTAAATCTCCATTGAGAAAAGCTGTCTTGACGTCCATTTGATATAACTCCAAATCCAAATGCGCAACAATCGCTAGGATGAAGCGAATTGAGGCAAACCTCACAACTGGTGAGAAAGTTTTCTCGTAATCAATTCCCTCTTACTGGGTATAGCCCTTGGCTACAAGACAAGCTTTGTACCTTTCAATGGAACCATCTGCCTTGCGTTTGACTTTAAGAACCCATTTGTTCCCAATAGCCTTTCGCCCTGGTGGAAGGTCAACCAAGTCCCAGACTTGATTAGTCCTCATGGACTCCATTTCTTCTTCCATTGCAATCATCCACTTATCTTTCATAGCAGACGATAGAGCAGCTCGATAAGATCGAGGTTCCTCATCGTCCTGCGCATCAGCCACAAAGACATTCCCCTCAATCTCAAAAAGACGACGTGGAACGTTACCCCTTTGACTTCTACGCATTTGAGGAACAAGAGACTCTTCATTTGATGGATAAGAACTACTCGAAGGCATGTCACTCCCACTTTCTACAGGAGCTTGAGGATTAACCTCTTCAACTTCTACTGTACGAGTTGGGGCGCCTAAATCTTCATCCATCTCATAAAGGTTCATCTCTTTGCTCACATCACCTCTATTAGGGAAATCCATCTCAAGGAAATTTGCATCTCGTGACTCTATCTCAGATACAGTCCCATCAGGCTGCTCTCCAACAAACACATAGCCTTTGGAGTGTTCAGAGTATCTTACAAAGATACACTTCTTACCCCTCGGGCCTAACTTCCCATGTTGATGAGAAGTGTTGTGCACGTAAGCAGCTGATCCCCAAGGCCGCATTTCGCCTAATTCGGGCTTTCTGCCGGTCCACATTTCATATGGGGTGGACTTAACTGATTTCGAAGGCACACGATTAAGTATATATGTCGCAGTCAACAATGCATCACCCCAATAGGAGATAGGCAAATTGGCTTGCACCATCATAGACCTAACCATGTCTAATAATGTCCGGTTCCTCCTCTCCGCCACACCATTTTGCTGCGGAGTTCTAGGGATTGTCAGTTGCCTGATTATCCCTTTTTCTTCACAGAGTTCTTTAAACTGATCGGACAGATACTCGCGCCTCGATCAGTTCGAAGTGCCTTAACACTTTTATCTAATTGATTCTCGACCTCAATCAAATAACGTCTAAAGCAATCTAATGCCTCAGACTTATGAGAGATCAAGAAGGTGTACCCGAAGCGCGTATAGTCATCTATCATTGTGAGAAAATAAGAACGTCCATGCCTTTCTTTTACATTCATAGGGCCACAGATGTCTGAGTGAATAAGTTGCAATGGTGTCTCTGCCCTAGTGGCTTTACCGAATGGTTTTCTTGTTGATTTTCCTGCCAAACAATGTTCACATGTGGGTAGATTAACCTTAGTGAGTGGGCCTAAAAGACCTGCTCGAGCTAACCTGACCATTCTATCTTGTCCAATATGGCCTAATCTAGCATGCCATTGAATTGAACCATCATGATCATTTTCAACAAGTAAGGAATAAGAATCACTACTATTAATGCTAGAATCAATAGTATCCAAAATCATAAAACCATTCATCATAAAACCATATCCAAAAACATTCGTCCCATGCGAAATTATTACAGAATTGTTCTCAAAACTAACAGAATAGCCTAAACGAAGTACTGATAAAACAGAAAATAAATTCTGCCGGACATCCGGTGCATAAAGTACATCATAAAGGATCAATGCTGAGCATTCTCGCATTTCCAGTTTGTAAGTGCCAATGCCTAGCACGTCCACACTGGAATCGTTCCCCATGTATACTTTTCTGCCAACCGGAATGCGGCGGTATTCCACGAATCCACTCCGGTCTCTAGCTATGTGGTCCGTTGCTCCGGAGTCTACAATCCACATATGGAGAGAATGAGCAACAAAAACAGTACTTGATACTAAGCACATAGATAGATTAGGACTAGGAATTACCTTCTTCAGCTCAGTGCATTCACGAGCGAAGTGTCCCGCCTTGCCACAGTTGTAGCATGTCATTTTAGTTTTGTCCTTACCAGAACCTCGTTTGCCCCTTTTTCGTTTGGCAGCGCCCCCACTCGCAGCCACTCTAGGCGCAGTAGGATGAGCAGGTTTCTTCCCCTTCCTGGGATTGAACCCTTTACGAGAGTTTGATTCAGCCACATATGCCCTGGAGGTCTTGACAACATCAAGTCGCTCAGCTTCGAGCTCCAAGTGACGATGAATATCATCAAAATTCTTGATATTCTCGTTATGAGTCATGTTGACCCGCATATGTTCCCAATTATCGGGAAGGGATCGAACCACTGCTGAAATCTGCTGTTCGTCTGACAATTGAGTACCACCGGTTTTCAATTCCCGGATCATATTAGCCATGATTCGAATGTGTTGTTTCATAGTGTGGTTGTCTTTCTTTTTGTAACCATCGAACCTTATGGCTAATTCCCTCAGCCTTGTCAACGAGGTGCCACCAAACTTAGTTTTGAGAGCCTCCCACATGTCGTGTGCTGTGGAGTATTGTTCATACTCAAACAGAAAGTCATTGTTCATGCAACTCAGCAACGTTATGCGAGAGATACGGTCCTTTTTGCGCCAACTTTCGAAGGCTGCAACCTTGACCGGATCTTTTGCATCTTCACCCTCCGGCTTTGTCATTTTGGACAGCAGGGTTTCTTCAACCTCTTGCTCCTCCAAAACCATCCTGACTTTTCGGTGCCACACGTCATAGTTATCTCCATCTAGTTTGTTTCCTTGGTTAAGATCTGCGATAATGTGTTTTGAAGCCATTTTCTGCTTTGATTTAAATATGATAATTTATTAGAGATATTCAATGTTCACCACAGTATATAAGATATCTTTGCCGCATGAACCAAATTAACATAAAAATAATGAAACATAAATATGGAAGGGAGACTTCGCCAGGCTTAGGAATCACAATCCGTATAAATGTCTAATTATTTAAATTTAATTTTTCAGCGCATAAGATGTGTAATTTAGGGAATAATTTAATTAAATTATTACAACCTAAATCACTCCCACTAAGAATAGGGTTATACTTGTAATTATAGCATAGTAATTTAATTCCAAGCATCACATATTAATATTCCAACAATATTAACAAAATGAATTAAATAATAGACATTAATACTCAATTAATAAATCAAGTATGCTATAAAAATATTAAAATATATCCAAAAAAAAATTCAACAGTATATTAACTTCACAAAATATCACTGTAATTTTCTGGAATTTATTTTGATAATTTTGCTAATTATCACAATTAATTAATCATGCATAAATAGATGGAAATTACCCAAAGATATCCAAATCTTTTAATTTCTTCCAAAAACATTTTGTAACAGTAGCTTATCATCATAAAAATGTGACTATAATTTTCTGGAAATTTTCTGATAATCATTCTAATTATCATAATTAATAAACTATTGCATAATTAATTGGAAATTAACCAAAAATATCAAAATCAGTCATTTTCCATCTGAAAAATCACAACAGTAACCTAATATCACAAAATAGCCACTGTAATTTTTCTGGAATTTTATGATAAGTTTGCTAATTTTCATAATTAATAAACCATTAATCAATAGATAGAAAATTAACCAAAATTATCAAAAACAGTCAATAATTCAAAATTCCATGGACACAACAATTACATGCTAATAATTAATTTTTGTAAATTTTTTAGAATTTAATAATCATTATTACTATTTATTAATTAATTTCCATGATTAAAACAATTAAGAAATCATTTTCTGGAAATTAAATATGAAATATCTGTCAAATCGGGTCGGAACCGCGGGTCGGGTCGGGTCAGGTCAGGCGCGCGGGTCGCCTTCATCCTCAACCTCCAGCAACAATAATTTACAGAAATGCCATTTTGCGACTCAAAACTTTGAGAAGCTATATCTCAGTCCATATAACTCCGATTTAGGCTCATAATATATCGTTGGAAATTTTACAACGAGTACTACGCATACATACAAAAATCATTCAAAACGGACAATCACAGAAAAAGTTATGCTGTTCAAAGAAATCTGTTCGTAAACTAGGGTTTAAAATTAATTTTAAAATACAAATCCAATTAAACCCAAAATATGTAGTTTACATACACTGTGTTTAGGCTACAATATACTGAAATATTAGCCCCTAATATTTAGTGTATCTAATTTTGCCATTAATGATGTTTTCAAGCTTTTTAAACATGCAATCATGGCATAGGGTGTAAATATAATTTATATAGCATACATGAGATCGTTAAACTCTGCTCTGATACCAATGAAGGATTTTAAACGTATGCTATTCATATATATACACATGATAGGAGGATCAAAGACATACCCTTGAAGCGTGGTTGAACTTTTGATGCGGAAAACCTCCTGAGACTGAAGCCCAACGGACGTCTCCGAACTACGATCGAGAACGAAATTATATTTCATAGTTCGTAACAATTGGGTTTGGTCTGTGATGGGAGCGCTCTGTATTGGCCAACTGAATAATGAATCGTATGTTAATTGATTGATCGAATATGAGTATTTAATACGTATGGGAGTGGTTGAACCACTTCTCCACGTCCTCACGATCTCACACGTTAAGTCGTGTGGGAGGTTAGTTAACAAATCCATTAGGTCGGACCCTCCATGGGTGACCCATTTAGATACCCAATATCCAACAATAACCATGCATGCATATGATATATCCATGCATTTTGCTCAGCTCATATTTAATCAGATTCTATATTCTATAAACTTATTCTAAGCGTTCTTGATATTTTGAGTCATGACTTATTGATCAGGTTTACTTAATTACTAGCTAGTTGCTAGTAATTAGTACTTCTTATAATCAATTTACTCAACTTGAGTCTTGATATATATTGATAAATACATGTAATTTCCTGCTACCTGCAGGTCAATTCAGTGCAAACTATAATTGATGCCCATTTAATATATATGGTCCATCAGGAATCTAAACATTAGCTGCAAAAAGAAGAACATTTAATTCGGTGCAATGATATGAGGTCCCAATAAGAATATATATATAATAATAATAATAATAAAAATAAAAATAATTTCATTTTGACTTTGCATAATGTACAACTGGTACGTAGTAGAATTTATTGTTTTAAACTTTAAATGAATTACGTCAAATTTTAAATTATAAATTATTGGATTTCTCAAATTATCTCTAACAAGTATAAAATGTTGGTTCTAGATATTCTACCTGTGATCAGATACTCAAATCCGTTATCCCTTATTTATGTGATTATACATCATGAAAATTATGAATATATGAAGAAATTGAAGACTGATATATTAGTGAAAGTTAGTAAATGATTCTTTGATGAATAAGGGTATTATCTTTCCGTTACCAACTGATTTATTAATTAGATATTACAAAATTGTGTATTACGTACTATATAAGTATAGAATACTAAAATATTTAACAATGTGGTCGTACACGAGGAATTAACACAGAGAAAGAGAGGAGGGGGGGGGGGGGGTATAGTAATAACTAATATATGAGGGTGATGAATAATTAGAGATCGAGTTAAGGATGTTGATTGATGCAAATAAGCCACCATATTGATGTGAAGATTACTTGCTTTTGCGTGGATGGATAGCAAGAGAGTAATATAAGAGTATATGATTGTCAAAAAGAATTGAGATGAGAGAAATAGAAAAAGGGTGGACAATGATTATTCTTAGATTTAAGGGGGGGCAATATACTGGAGGCCTCCCACATTAATTGCTAGTCATAATATATATATATATATATATATATATATATATATATATATATATATATATATATATATATATATATATATATATATATCATGTGATTAATTAAGAATAAGTTAATATATAATTAATTAGTATGAGTATGTAAAATGGCATTTTTGATGGCCTCTTTAAAGCATATAATATATATAGTTGGTATGTACTTGAGTTATTACCAATTCTAGAATATGTAATTAGAATAATGCTAGAGGCACAACTTATTCTACGTATAATTATTTTATAATTTGTTGATGTGGCATACTCCACCTCAACTTTTATGTAGGGCCGAATAGTACATTGAAACAATTTGTTATCAATATGCTGAGGTGAAGTATATCACATCAGCAAATTATAAAATAGTTGTAGAATAAATTGTGTCTCTAATATTATTTATATAATTATATATAGATGGAGGGAATGTCTCTTCCAAATGTAGCCCTTTACTTAACTTAATTGTGGCCCTGTTGAAGTGCATGTATATCATCATGATTGTTCTTTCCTTTCTTTTCCATTTATTTAATTTTGTGACCAAACAAACATACATTGGTTAATTAATCCACTCTCCTATATATGTGGACCCCTATTACCTTCATTAGAAGTTTAATCTCTGCAAGTCTACTTTTCTTATGGAACCTGTTTCATCCATTAGAAGGATACTTTTTCGAAGACTCAACTATTCCATCATTCATATGATCAGTAGATATATATAACTAATGTATAGGTATATACACATACATATATACATAGACATATGATGCAGACAGTAGACCTCTAATTCTATGTATTTTATTGTACATTCTCTCTCTTATAACAAAAATGGGAAATTATTAAATTCATAACATAAAATATTATTTTCATAATAAAAATGTCGCTATAGATCCTATATCGACGATTTTTACTATCGTTATACATTTACAATGATATTTTTGTTGTAGAAATAACAAAAAATTGTTGTAGGTTTAACAATTCTCCAAAAATGATGCGTGTAAGTAAACGAGGGAGAAGTATAGCCATGAATGCATGGTAATTATTGCACTATGGTCTCTGGGCAACATGCATGACGAAACAAATTTTGAAGAGTGAATTAGTTATTTGTGTGGTAAATTAAATTCTAAAGAAAGTAATGTTGCTTTTCTTGAATTTAAAGAACCATCATTTATATGAGTTCCCTGCATGTACTGCCGGATCAAGTCGGCATTTACTATATATAGTTTGGTACCTTCTTAAGTTTAAAGATTGAATACATATGCCGTTATATATATGTACTAACTAACAAGTTACCCTTAGTTTGAGAATTAAGTAACCGATCCTATATATGTGAGATCATTGTACGTAATTAAAAGTTAACTAGCTACATGATTTTACTCTGAAAATAAAATTGATGCATGGAAATTTTAAACAAAAGTAATGCGGAAATACTTGTTTAGAAATTTATTTAGACATAAACTTTAATTATGCCATGTGAGTGAAATGATATGATTAGATATTTTTAATTTTTTTAAACAATGATATGTTTAGATATATTTTTTTAAACAATGATATGTTTATAATTTACTTATCATATTAGACAATAAATAATATTACGTGCACAAATTATATCATAAAAAGTGGTGCACAAAAAGTAGTCGTCATGTATATTGGATATCAATATAAATTTGTAGAATGTTCAATGGTAAGTCTAACTTTATATTTTTTTCTTTGTTTTTATACAATTTTTAATTGTGTGTGTAATATGTGTCCATAACATTACTAATTTAAAGTTTATAATCGTAAATATAACCATGTGAATTGCTCCACCTCCACGATCTATGTCTGAGACCAACATATTAGGCCTAAATTTTAATTTCATGTCATGTATTCCTATGTACGTGACCTAACCAATATAATTTAGTTGTGCTGGATCGGATCGGATGTAACACGGTTCATGTTTTGGGCTTAATTTTCGTACAGTAGACCTTATGGACTCACAATCCATAACAGATTCTAAAATTCTTTGGACACAAATTTAAACCAAATTAAAATTAAAATTTCGCAAATAAATATTTAATTAAAAATAAACCAGATTAATAATATGTGTGCGTGTGTGAGATATCCTTAGTCTGCTTAGATAAGGGATTTGTTTATACCATAGCTTGAATTGTTTTCAGATCCATCTTTAAGTATGATATGGTTTCAAGAGGGTGGGTGGTTGCGCATAAACTTGATAAATTTGTGGGCTCTAATTGCGACTAGCTAGGAAGAGGATATCACAATTACATCTCTCTATATATCCAAACAACTCCACTCCTTGTTAATTAAAGTTTTAGCACACGGCTAAGTCAACATTATGCGTGAATCGAACCAACCTCTACCAACTCGTAGTTTATTTAATTTTAAAAATAATAAAATTGATAATTGATAATATTATTTAAATCTCTCTCTCATCCTACCTAATTAATTAATTCCTAAAAGCAAAGCAAAAAAGGTTTGAGAGTTGAGTGAGTGAGTGAGTGAGTTAAAGAATCTTAATTACTTGAGGCCTCTTACTCGGTCAAAAAGTTTCTCTCGTCACCACAATCGCTTCTATATCTATTTATTTATACATGCATTGCATAGATAGATGGATATATAGATATAATAGTGGATCAATCAAGCTGTGTATTAAAATATTTGAACAAGTATTATAATTAAGCTTTGTTTAAGTTTGGTCACCTTTTGCTGATGATACTGCATGCCCCACTTTTACCACTCAATATATGCTGCTATGACTCTATTACTCCCATCCCCATCCCATCTCCTCTCCTCTCCAATGGGGCTGGCCGGCTGGGTCTGGATTTGGGGTCGGAGATGGGGAGGGGCTAGGGTGGAGTTGGGGTCAAGTTGGGGCGGGGGCTCTATTTCCGACCTTAATAAAAATTTCTCATTCTTCATGAAGATTAAATTTTAATATTCATCCTTCATTCCGTGGAGATTTTAAACTCATAACTCAAAAACACAATAGAATGAAATTTCTCCAACGCTTTAGGCTCCGTTTGGATCTCGATAATATTGTATGGGAAAATAATTTTTATAAAAATTAAAGGGAATAACAAAGAAAACTATTTTCTTACAAGTGTTTGGTTGATATTATAATTTATATGAAAATAGACTTAAACTTTCTCATGCCGCAAAATCTTGTCAGCAATGCATGATGAGATTTGAGAAAATAAAAATTATAAATGAAATAGTTAGTGATAGGATCTACATTTTTTCATCACATTATTATGTGAAAATAAAACGATGTTTTTCTTACTTGCCTTTCTTGTCATTCAAACGAATAGAGTCAAAAAAAACTTACTTCTCAAACTTTTTAAAATTAAAGATATATTTGGACTTTTTAAAACTAATTTACTAAATGCTAAAATTTAAAATATATATATAAATGCATTTAATTTTTGAAGGCAATTAGTACTCTATCGACTATCTATTAAAAAGATTCTTCTTTGAAAGATTTAAAAATAATATATATATATTTTCCTTCAATATTTATCCCTAAAAGTCTAAAACTATTTAAGTCAGTGGTATTACGATAAAACTTACCTGTTGAAACTATTTTTCACTTATTTATTCTAAAACTAATTTATATTTGTATTGATTTTATATTCTTAATATTCTAAAATTTGAGCTTAAAATGTTAGAATATATCTCTAATTTTGAAACAGCGGGGTGAGAGTTACAAATTACATTATATTTTATTTTTCAAATACTTATGAAACATATTAGGATCAAATTAAGTGCATTTATTGATAATCCAATTATTAAGAGCCTGATTACTAATATCCGATATCATCACACCCAAAGGACGGTAAAACTTTTCAGAATAACGCATTAATTATTAGATCTCCATGGGTATAATTATAATTTGTGAGGATTTTGAGCTTTTAAGCCAAGTTATATTTTTCATCATACCTAAGTGACTTCCTAAGATCTCCAAGTCCTCTGATTATTTTCTTGCCTTAATAGGATTTAATTTTGTGTCTACAATATATATATATATATATATATATATGGGAGCTATCGTTATATGGGAGTTATATTGTGCATTAATTTTGCTTGTTTAGTAGTAAGCAAGGATCGATTCCACAGAGAGTGATTTGTTTTATATTTATCCTATGATTTCTAATGAAAAAGGGGATTTTGAATTGATTAAACTAAATTAACAAGAATAAAGTAATAATAATTAACGAAGAATAAAAAAATTCAGTTCTTCAGTTCAGTATCACCTTTTTACACCAATAGATTAATCAAGTGTAACATTATTTACCCTTCAATGAAACTAATAGCCCTAGGTAACAACAAGCTCTGCTACCCGAAACTCCCCTTAGATTGTCACTCAATGAAACAAGCTCTTCACAAGATTCTAACCATTATATAACCTAGAACAAGCTCTCTAGATTTAATATAACAGCAGCAATAAGAAATAGGAAATTAGACTATTCCAAGCAACAAACACATAAGCTCGGATTGTTTAACTTGCCTTATGATAATCATAGCAATACTCAAAAGCTTGTCCACAATCAGGTATTACTAATTGCTACTTATGATTAGGAACAATATCAATTACACGTAATACTATTCCTTAATCTAGCATATAACACCAATTCACTAATTTAATACTGCAAAATCACGTTAGTAAATTGAATAGCATACAAGAAGTTAAAGTAGATTATCAGAATAAATCTCATGTAAGAAGGAATAAATAAAATAAACTTGATCAAACTATTAATTATAAATAAGGTTCAACATCCCTTCCGAACTGAATTAAAAGAATTAGTTCATAACTCCAAACAAACCTAGATCTAATATGAAAGAAAATAAGAAGATGAAAAATACAAGAGAATATGAATCCCTTTTTATAACCTTAAAAACCCCTATATACTATTAGAATTTCAGCCCTAATCTAGTCCAACTTCCGTCCAAATCCGTGTCACAAAAGGAAAAGCCTGCTGATTTTCCGCCTCCCCGCCCCAGCGGGGGACTCCTCTATTAGATGCCCGCCCCAACGGGGTAGCACACTGCCTAGCATTGCATGCTCGTAGATATTCTCCTTTTGTCGTGATATTGGGCTCCAATCTTCTTTTATTCAATCACTAGCAATCGTGGGCCCCTCTATTTAATAGCATGTCCAACGTTAGCTACTCCAATCTTTGCAAACCGTGAGCTGCTTGAATCAATTTTGTGGCCCCCATGTACACTCCACTAGCCCACGTGAGCTACTAAGCATTATTTCGTTTAAAGCTTCTTTGTATGCTGCTCAATTTAATTCCTAAGCTGCTCAATTTCGTGGGCTTCTAGGATTTTACAAGGCTGGGCTGCTTCATTTTACTTAGCATGTGTGTGGCCCATCTAGCATTCCTTCCTCCAAGCTTCCAACCGTGAGCTGCTATAATTCATGATATGATAATTAACTTGTACGGAATATGTAAGTACAAGGCTGGCCCACATGCTTAAGCTGCTCAAATTCGTTAATTGCAATGAGTGAGCTTTCCCACGTGAATTGCTGATCCTTTTCCAAGCTGCTGATCCGTTATAATGCATGGGAAACCATAATTCGTGAGCCATGTACATTCCTTTAAAAAAACTTGCTAAAACCGTGGCCCCACCTAGCATGTGCTGGCTTCAATTAGTAAACTGTTTGGAATTAGTGTGTTGCTTCCGTTTTCTTTTCTAATTTGGAATGTATAAAATCCATAAGCTGCTAGGAATGTTTGCAATGCTTCATGCACGTGACCCCCTCGGCTAATATGATAATGATTTACATGGCTCCCACATGAATGAGCTGCTCTAATTCTCTTTGCTTATTTCGTGAGCCCATTAAATTCCTTGCAAGCTGGTGACGCATGGCCCATGCAGTATTCTTTTCAAGCTAGGAATGTGATGATGCTAGGACTTGTAAGCACCTCCAATTTAATTCCCAAACCGTAGCCCACTAGGATTAGTAGGAGATGGATTTATGAGGTGCTTGGATTTTGTAAAGCATGAAACCGTGGCCCACACTTGATTCCTTTGTGAGCTGCTTGTGGAATGAATAGGCCACTTTGTTAAATATATGTTGTGCTCTTCTTGTAAGCCCAACGTGGCCCACTTGAATTGGCAAGCTTCATGATGTTCTCCTTTGATTGCTTATATAATGTGCCCACGTGCTTACCAATTATCGCATTGGGTCAGCCCATATTTGAATGCAATTTTCCAATTGGGTTTAAAAAAATCCATGAACTTATTCCTTTTTCATCACTTCAACCCTTTAATTCTAATTCCACCTGAAATCAATAAATATCTTAATAAGTCCATATACATTATAAGACATGTAATAAACTAAATATAAAGGAATAATAATCATCGAATATTATGTACTTATCAATATATATATTCAATAAAGAAGCAGAATATTTCTTTCCTTTGTTCTCGTTTTATTTCCATTATCATGTCCTCTTTTTTCGATTTTAAGGATCAAACTGTACAAACTTTACAACTTAAACTCTTTATTTTTTTTCCCTAAACACCATGAATAAATTCACGAACATAGTTGCTCTCGTGATATCTAGAATCTCACTCTCTCTTAACTTTTTTTATCTCTTGAGATTAAATTATTATTTTATTGTTAATAAATCTTATCGATCTTTAAAGTTTTATGTCTACATAAATGTATATTTGAGTGCTTTGTATGCAAAACACAATATCCTTCCTTTATAAAATATAAAATAAAATTTTGGATATTTAGGGGTTCTAAAATGCAAATTGACATGATTCATTTAATATTTTTAAAATATTTAAATTTTGTGATTGGTAGTAATTTTTAGATAATTTACCAATTCATAATCGTTTAAATGAATTTATATCAAATTCAAAAATATCTAAACATAACATCAAAAAGTTAAATTTAATTTCATGTTTTGAAATAAATAGAGTAGTATTAGTGAAAATATATTGCAAAATCATATTTTAGCGGATGGTAGCTCTTTAAACTTATCTTATTAATGGATACTATATATATATACCAAAAGTTGAATTAGATATCTCCTTTTTCCTTTAGTTATTTTGTACATTTTAATTACCTCAATGCTTAATAATTTAATATATCTTCTTAAACGTCTTTACAAACTTGTTTTTTTATTCATTTATTGTTGGATGTTGTTATTGTTTTTATCAGCCAAAATAGTAAAGATAAGAAGAAAAAGAAAATGACGCAGAAGAATATCCTATATACCCATATTAATGCAGAGGTATATTCAGGGCATTCTGGGAACGATAAAGAAGAAAAATGCCAAGTCAGCAACGAAGATTTATGACCATCCATAAACAATGTTATATAAGTAACTGCCAAATCCTAATCCTTCTTCTCAGAATTAGGATCCTCTCCTTTTGCCCTTTTTCTCTCTCAACAAACACCACCCTTCTTCTTTCTCTCTGTCACCCTTCATCTTTTCTCTCTCTACATTTGTATCTTTCTCTCTTTAAACTACACCATGCCGGCGACCGATCACCAGGGTTCGTTCCTGAACCGGATCAGTATCCGCCGGAACCAGGTGGCTTCCATGGAAAACAACCACGACCAAGAGCAAGAAGACCTTGAAATCTTCCAAAAACACGTGGCCAACCGGCTCGCCATCCTTGTTCCCTCCTCCGCCGCCGTCGAGGACGGTGGCGCACAGCCGGACACACTTCTCTCCATTGCCTGGTTCCGTAAACTCATCGATGCCCTACTCTGCTGCGAGGCGGAGTTCAAGGCGGTACTCATCATGGGTCGTGACCCGGCCCAGTTCAGTAAACCCCCACTGGATCGCCTCATCCTGGAGCTTCAGGACCGAGCGGTCAAGGCACTCGACATCTGTAACGCCATCACTCACGCCGTCGATTTGGTTCGTCATTGGCAGAAGCTGGCGGAAATAGCCGTCTCCGCTCTCGAGCAACGACCGATAGGAGAAGGACAAGTCAGGCGCGCCAAAAAGGCATTGAACAATTTGCTGACGTCAATGATGGTTGATGACAGGGAAAGCCAGAACGCCAAGTCAGCCGAGCGGACTTGGTCTTTCGGACGCCGGGGAGCCGCCGCCTCCTCGGCGCCGGGGAAGGACCGTACCAATTTCCGGTCGTTGTCATTGTCTTTTGCCAAATCGTGGTCCTCCGCTAAACAGATTCAGTCAATGACCGCCAATCTGGTGGCGCCACGTGGTGGCGAGACGACCGGCTTGGTATTACCGGTTTATATTATGAGTACTATTTTGGTGTTTGCGACGTGGGCTTTAGTGGCGGCCTTGCCTTGCCAGGAGCGAAATGGGCTGGCGACTCATTTTCCAGTGCCGAAGCAATTGAGCTGGGCCCAGTCCATTATCTGGATGCAGGAGAAGATTGGGGAGGAGTGGAAGATAAAGGAAAAGAAAGGGACTGGTGGGTTGTTGGAGGAGACGCAGAGGATGGAGAGGGTGGCGCTTTATCTGGTGGAATTCGCCGAGGGGTTTCAGTTTCCGGCGGAGGCGGAGAAGGCTGAGGAGGTGGCAGCGCAGGTGGCCGAAATGGCGGAGATTTGCAGCAAGATGGAGGAGGGATTAGGGCCACTGCAACAACAAGTAAGGGAGGTGTTTCATAGGATTATGAGGAGCAGGGCAGAGATTCTTGATCTTGCTGATCAAGTTGGTAAAATTTCAGTTTCACCGGTCCCATATTAGCCTATATCTAATTAACAAAACACAATTGATTTTGAATTTTTCGTTCACCCTAATAAATGATTAGCACCGTCCAAAATTTGAGATAAATTTGACCGTCCATTATAACTTAAGTTCAAAAAAAAAAAAATTGATCTCTCTCACTCTCAGATTCACTTCCGTTCTTGAGCTCGCCCTCTGCCTCTTCCATTCTCTAGCACCAATAATCTCTTCTCCTCTTTCCCTTCGTACGTAGTGCCGGAGGCACGGATACTACAACTAGTAGCTATATACTCTTACTATGAATTTATTGGTTTTTTAATTGTGTGTACATTTTTATGGATTATCATCAATGGGTTTGAATTTTTATTTTATTTTTCCAATTTTAGAGGAGTTAATTATAATTGTGTTGATGTATGCACAACATAAGCAGCAATGCATGATAGTTGCACATCATAGAAATCTGTCCTCCGGTTATCGGGATAGACCGGTCCAGCGGTCTGATCGCCCTAGACTTTTTGCATAGAAATATATTGTAAAAGAACCGTATAACAGTCTCGTAATATATGTTTAGGAATGCAATTATCATTTTAAAGTCAACATTTTCTCTTTATAATTTTGAATTTTAGTTTTAGGCCGAGGAAGTGAAGTCCAAGTGCTTAATGTTTATATATGTTGGAAGAATTTATTCTCATTCAAATTAAGATTGCAAAATAATCTTGCAATGGGATAAAAATAATATTTATTCTTCCATGTGTTATAGGTTAAATTGAACCCACTACTTTCTCTTTTTTAGCATGTGATTCTTTCATTTTTGGATTATCCTAGTCTCTTTCCTGGAGTTGATTCAATCTTGTCTCCAGTCAATATTAAGTTATGGAAAAATAAAAGTAAAATAAATAAACTTGGAGCCAGTTAACCAACTGATTGTTATTATTCTGTAGTACTAAAAATTAAGAAGCCATTAACATGAAGTTTATTTTTGAGTAAGTTGGTTAATTGGCCAATAAAATACTGACACGCATGCGAAATTGTATATGTGTCAGCATTCTATTGACCAATTGACCAACTTACCAAAAAAATAACTTCATACTAATCGGATCCTACTAATCGGATCCTAAAAACTAATTACAGGAACTTAGACCAGCGGAACACATGCCATTTACATACTACATACATACATACATACATACATACCGCAAAAACTTAATTGCCCGAGTGGGGGCAAACTCAAAAATAAAACAGCCACAGGCAGCCAATAATATTTTTTGTAAAATTTTTTTAATATTTAAATTGTAAATAAGATTCACAGTCATGTGAGTTATCAAATTTCTTTATAAAAATAGTAATTTCCTAATAAAATTGCTTTACATTTTCAAGAAATTAAAAATGTTGTCTTGACTCTTGGTTTAACCTTCAACATGATTAAAACTTTAAAAGAAATACTATTTTCATTTAAAATAAGTTTTGCTACATATATACTCCTACTTATTTGTAACCAGTGACAAACGTCACGAATACCCCATATCATAGCTCGAAGGCACTGCAAATCGTGGCTGATTGCCATGGCGGAATGGAAGGAAATAGCAACATGATAGCTGTCTCTTTTATATACTCCCTAATCCCTATTCTCTATAGAAAGCCCTCTTGCACTTCACCAATCGCTGCATATATATACAACCATTTTTAAATTGTTCATCAGTCTCACGCCCCTTCGGCCCTAGTTAGGGCCAACACGCCAATAATTTATTCAGTACGTCTCTTCATCTACATAATGTCATCAGGTCCGACCCCTTTCTCTCTATATTTACACCCTGTTTACTTTATCATTAAGCCCTAATTCTTATACATATATTGGTTGAGAAGTTCCAGTTCGTAAATTAATGGCGAATTCGTTGACAATTAAGCACGGGCTTTCATTTGGGTGTCCTCAATCTGCTTCTCTCAATCGGATTCCTCAGCCTTCTTCTTCTGTCCCTTCTACAAGCTTCCGGAGAAACTACATCGTTGCGTCGTCCTCTTTTGCCAATGATAATCGACAGTTAGTGGCTTTTTCTGAGTTCAGATGAATATTGGTAGATGTCCTTTATCATTTCAGTTGAATTGAGAGTTGTGTGCAATTTGTTGCAGATTTGTGATAGTTGGAGGTGGAAATGCTGCTGGGTACGCAGCTCGGACTTTTGTGGAACATGGAATGGCCAATGGAAAGCTTTGTATTGTATCCAAAGAAGTAATCTTTTCTCCCCTTATACACTCAATTTGAATCTGTTGTTTGATTGGGTGATGTATGAAATTGAATGATGGTATCATTTTGAACTATTTACATAATTCACCCCCCAAATAATGCAAAATGGATTGGAGATTGTTTAAATTTTGATGAAAGTTATGTTTTTTAATTTATTAATCTACTATATGCAGGCATATGCGCCTTATGAACGACCTGCTTTGACAAAAGCTTATCTGTTTCCTCCTGATAAAAAGCCAGCACGTTTACCCGTAAGTTCAATTTACTCCTATTCAGTGAACTCAATTTGTGAACTTTATTTGCTTCCTCCTTGAAAGGAATCTGACAATGCACATTACTCATGCTTTATTATCTCATTAAGCATGAATAATTTCGTATGGTATGGAATATGGATGTGATATGTAGGCAAGTGTTTTAGGCTCAATGAGTGTTTGAGACCTTGCTTTACTGCAATATCTATTTCTCTTATTAATGTCCAATGCCATAGATTGTTACTAACTTCAATGCGAATATGATATGCTAGGGTTTCCATACTTGTGTTGGCTCAGGTGGGGAACGACAGACTCCTGAGTGGTATAAGGACCAAGGCATTGAGGTATTTTTTATTTTTAAGACATGATATTGACATTACAGTTTTTGCTATCATTTAAGTACAAGTTTCAACCCAGTGTACAAGCTGAACTTGCTTTGATATTAATTAATATTGCTCTTTACATTTCTGTTGGCATTAGTTTTTTCAAATTGTTTTTGTTCCTGTTTTCATGACATGCAATTTTTTTGAATAATTTGGAATCAATACAAAGCCAATTACTTGTAAACATATAGTTTGAATGGCATCCATTACTTATGAAAGCTTTTATTATAGTCTTGATATAACACTACACTTTCCTTCCCCCCCTTCCTCCCCCAAAACCACCCCAACCCACCCCCACCGACACCCATCCCTCTGTATTGTACTTGGAGATAATTATTTTTTGTTTTAAGTAAAGCCCATTCCAGCATATGGTTTTTCTCCTTCAAATCAACGTCGATGACAACTGTACGGAATTTGGAGTTACCTCATCATAAGGACTCGGATTCTCTTTTGAAACCATGAGAATTAGGTAAGACGTTTAGTTTTGAAATATGAGTTGCTAATCAGTTATTCAGAAAATAAAATAAAAGGAAAAGTTGCTAATTTAAGTTATAGAGCTTTGCTTTTTAATCTTTCCAGCACTATTTAATCAATAAATAAATAGAAAAGCCAATAAAAATTGTTGTAGCTTAAAATTATGGCTGAATGCTTTTAAAATAAATTATTCTTTTTCTAGGAAATTTTGGTCCTAGATTGCACAATATCTTGCTTATGGTGTGTTCGAGAAGACATAGTTTGGATTGAATATTTACTTGTGGCTAGCCTAATCAGAAATGCAACTACTTGATCATTTTGTTCCTCATCAACCACCCCCCCCCCCCACTGCCAACACTTTTAATACAAAAGTACCCCCATCCACTGAGCAGATGCAAGCACATCTTAGCAAATGGTAGTTTATATTGCTACTTGTGAATTTGATTTTTCTGTTGTGCAGATGCTGTATGAAGATCCAGTTACAGGTATTGATATTGAAAAGCAAACTTTGATGACAGATTCAGGAAAACTCCTCAAATATGGTTCCCTTATAATTAGTACCGGATGTACAGCCTCCAGGTACAATCATTCTATCAGTAATTAGTTACAAATAATTATGTGCTGTCTCTGGATTATGCAAACTCCCAGTCCTACATGTCTCTGTTGGAATCAAGAATGATTATTTGGAAGACTAAGTCCTAAGCAATTGCATTGATGATCATAAATTTTCAACATGTGTATCTTTATTGTACATAGGAGCCACTCACTTGGTGCTTTTTTCCGTATGTTCTTACAAAAAAATTAAAAATAAAAGAGGGTATCCATATCATAGTCTCAACAGTTGCAAAAACATGTTTGTTGTCCGATGTCTATAATTAGTCATCTTTCATTGGTCTATTAGCTTGGAGCTAATACTTCTCTTGGAGCTAATACTTCGCTTGCGTATTATCATTACCTACTACTCATAGCTATATTAGCATTCAAAGCCACCAACACATTTTAAAATTTTTAGAAGGCTGATTAAAATCTGCACAAATGAAGGAAGATAAGCACTTATGTCCCTTGCCTTCAGATTCCCAGAGAAAATTGGAGGAAACTTACCTGGAGTTCATTATATCCGGGATGTTGCTGATGCTGATTCACTGATTTCATCACTGGTATTTATTTTTTCATTGTAATTCCAGTATTCCACTTTCATTTAGTATTGACTACTCAGCACTGCATAAGACTGAATGTATTGAAATTTGTGTGCTTGTTTTCAATTGGTTCGGAGAGTGGAGTTGTTGTGCATATATTGGTTGTAAAGTAATATCTGTTTCAATTTGTAGGGGAAATCACGAAAGGTGGTAGTGGTTGGTGGTGGTTATATTGGTATGGAAGTTGCAGCAGCTGCTGTGGGTTGGAAACTTGATACAACAGTAAGAATATAGACAATTTATAAACGTCTATTGTAATCTTTCTTGTAAGTTTATATGTCGGGCACTGTGATGTGCTTTGTTGATAAGTTCAACTTATATGGTATTTGGGAAAACATAGGTTGTATTTCCGGAAAACCATCTTCTGCAAAGACTATTTACTCCTTCACTTGCCCGGAGATATGAAGAACTCTTCCAAAACAACAGTGTCAAATTTGTTAAGGTTCTCTCTCTGTCTCTCTCTCTCTCTAAGTTACTATGTTTTACTTTGCTGAGAACTTGCAGCATATGTAGTTCTGAATATCGTTATTTATTCGTAGGGTGTCTCTATAAAAACATTGGAAGCTGGTTCTGATGGACAAGTTGCTGCTGTTAAGCTTGAAAATGGTTCTATAATAGAAGCGGACACGGTAATGTGCTATCATATTTCTTGGATTCATTTTGTTGTTTAGTTTGTAAGGTACACATAATATTTGGTGTTCATTTTTTCAATGTTGCAAAATGGAACAAATTTGGTTATTTTGTCTCTAAAATTGTTTATGTGGTTGAGAACATCTAGTAAAACTTTATTTGTTTTTCTCCCATGAGCAGATTGTTATTGGTATTGGAGCAAAACCTGCTGTCAGTCCCTTTGAAAGGGTTGGCTTAAATACTACTGTTGGTGGAATACAGGTCAATGTTTCTTTCCTTTTTTTTATATTTAAAATATATATATATATATATATATATATATATATATTTGTTTGGGAAGGGTGGGGGGGGGGGGTTCAAATACAGGTTAGCTTTTCAGTACATGGGAGTTCTTTCAATTTCAAAATTCACATAAATATTATGCTAGTCTACTTAGAAATTCAATAACTAACTTGCAGAAAAAGAAAATAACTGAAGATAAAAGGGATTTGAACAATATATGAAGAGCTTTATTTAATCACTGTGAGCAAATTGTTTTTATGATATGTTAGAAATGACCATATAAAGCTAATGTTACCACTATAGGCTTTAATGTATTTTGACCTTTCCCAAATGTATATATTTCTTCTGAGAAATCTCGAGTCCTATTATCAAACAAAATAAAAAAATCTTCGATATGGTACTATTGTAGTTTCTGAATTTGATTCAAGTAGGATGCACTCTTTTTTATGTTTCATATACTAACGAATTATGTTTTTAATTTCAGGTCGATGGTCAGTTCCGAACAACTGTGCCTGGAATTTTTGCTATTGGTGACGTAGCAGCCTTCCCGTTAAAGGTATGCTTTCTTTTGTACTGATCAACGTGTCTTACTAATCATTTTATTTTATTGATGAAATTACACGTAATTTATGCTGAACAGATGTATGACCGCATTGCTCGGGTTGAACATGTTGACCATGCTCGCAGATCTGCACAACACTGCATCAAATCATTACTAACTGCACAAACTCACACGTAAGTAAATGTTTTTTCTCATGGAAACGAAACTTGCTTCACTACACGGTGGAATCTTCCTCAGTAAATCAGCCATCTTTATAATCGCATTACTGTATTATATACAGATACGACTATCTTCCATATTTTTACTCGAGGGTCTTCGAATATGAAGGGAGCCCAAGGAAAGTATGGTGGCAGTTTTTTGGGGACAACGGTATGAATGTGTACTGCTTGCATTCTATTTACAATTTTTCATTTGTCCAAAGTCGTACATATAATCTTGTAGTTGGTACTAAATATTCAATTAAGAATTTATCAGAAAGCTAATATACTCTATTAATGAGCAGTTGGGGAGACTATTGAGATTGGGTACTTTGATCCAAAGATTGCAACTTTCTGGGTTGACTCTGGTAATATTCTGTTAAATACTCTCTGTGTTTGCACACGTACCTGTGTGGCTGCACATGTGAAAGAGAGAATATTATACACTAGTTTACACAAACTGCAATAAAGGTTTCTTGTGTTCTTGCTGCTCTGCAGGTAAACTTAAGGGGGTTCTTCTTGAAAGTGGAAGCCCTGAGGTATGTTTTATACCGAAGTTTGAGTTGAAATCTGCAGATAAGTTGCTACCATAATGCATATATATGTCAATGTTCTGCTTAGAGGAAGATTGCAACTTTGAAAAATCAACAAAACAAAAACATAATCTGTTTTAACAAAATCAATGATCAACCTCTTTTATATTTTAAGTCTGTAGATGTAGCATCTCCCAGCAATAAACATTGATTAGCAGAATAGCGGAAATGTTATTTTCGTTGGAATTTGTTGTAATGCTGGAAGAAGAAGCCAACACAAAATCCTTGCACTTTTTGAAAAAAATTTGTGATTGGAAAAGCTTGACCGAGTATAGTCCTAGCGTACTATATAATGTGTACATAAAATTCCAATTGTTAGGGAAGTGTTATTGCCGAAGTAAAACCTTTTATTGCCAGAGCAAGTGCCATAGTTTGATCATGTACCTCATGCATAAATGACTGAACTTTTTCAAGCAATAGAATCTATTTCCCTTTCAACAACATTTCCCTAGTATTAAGTTTATGTATGTTCCTAGTGTAACATAGATCATCCTAAAACAGTAATTTCTTAGAAAATTTCTGGAAGTAATTCACGATATATCTGAAAAAGTGTGCTTTTTTGTTGAGGTCAAGACAATTTTGTTAAGGTGTAACAAATCACATCTAGGAGTTACTGTCAATGCTGAAACTTGAATGTAATAATGAGGTTCAAGAAAAGGTAAACACTTGGTCCTTGATATTAAAATTCTCTAGGACAAAACATGAAGATTGGCGGGGATGTCTTCCTTCCCAACAGCCAAGACGTGCTTCTATTATGGGTGCAACATAATCTAAAACCTAGTTGCAGCTTCACGGGCAATATTCCCAAGGTGATAAATTACGTTGAAATAGAGAAGTGGGTATTTTATATGGTTGACAAAATACATATCTATTAAACTCAGTTTAAATTACACAGTAATAGAAGCTACATTCTTTTGTCCTAATGGATATAGAGGACTCGTGCACCAAATATCAGTTTCTCAACAGCCAGAGTTATCTCTTATAAGGAGTACGTAACATCTATTTTGGTTCCGTAAAAATTCCTTAAGATACCAATTTAACCAGCTTCTCCATGATGCTGACATTAGGAATTGGATGAGGTTTCAGTGTTTGACAATCTCAATATAGAAGACTTTCACAAGTTGCAGATAGAAATCAGATGGTAGTCGGTTTTACACCTTTTGTCCCAAGGATTTGGAAACCAGTGGTTTCGGTTAGTAGTGCAATAAAGAACCTCCTATATCAATCTTGAGCGAGTCAACTATTCCTGATGAGCAGTATATTTGTGATCTCTTACTACGTGGACCTCCAAAACTTGAACTGATAGCTGCTGTTTAGCTGCATTAAGTAACATTTTTCTTGCATGAAAAAACTAATTTTGTCCTCTTATATTTTTAGGAATTTCAACTCCTTCCTAAACTAGCAAGGGGCCAGCCTTTCGTTGACAAAGCCAAGCTTCAAAATGCATCTTCAGTTGAGGAGGCACTAGAAATTGCCCGAGCTGCCTTACCTGTCAAAGCTGCAGTTTAGTTAGTGCTCATCCATGGAGCTGCATTTTGCATAGCCAACAGTAGGACTGGCTTTATCTTTTGGTACAATAATGGTTTTTTGAGGGAGAGTTGTTCCTCATAACATTTCCTTCCCTGTATTTTTTCCTTGAAATACAAAACCCCTTTCTCTTCTTCTATTAGTTAATATACATGTATATAAATTTAGAAATAAATATTTATAGATTGTGTAGGATACTTGGTTTTCATTGCTGAATTGCTTTATGCTTTGTACCTATTAAATTACCTCTTCTCATTGTCACTCAGATTTTAGTGAGTTGTTTAAAATATTAGGAATAGGTTTGGAATTTAATATTCAAGTGTAACTTGAGTGCTGATGAGGTTTTAGCCTAGTAGTTAAGAATTACTGTGACATTTTGGTCGTAGGTGATTCTTGATATTGTTGTTTGATGTATTTGATTATAAAATTATATGATATGGTTGTAGTGGGTTGGACCCAATAAATTGAGCCCACATATTCTATGCAGACATGACCCAAATAGTAGTCCAAAGGGCTTCCACCTCAAGTGAAGCCCAATTGGTCAACAATATGACCTAGGCTAACTCTCTCTATATATATGTGTGATCAAACACTAAGGTAATATTATTGATAATATTACGGTGATCGAGTGCAAAAGGAAAAATAAAATAAAATAAAATATACATTATTATTAATAATTTTATATATGGCAATTCATATATTTCTTTGTTTTTCCGAACCTCATCTTTTATTGGCGCTCCTTAGTTTGGTATAATTAGCTACGAAATCCAATCCAATCCAAACTCTCATGACGTCTCATTTATTTTCTTATTGATTAAAACTAGTTGATGATATATTATTAAGCATCATCATTTATCTCTAAAATTTATTGTTTATAATTTTTATTATTTGGCTGGCTGGCTGGCTGGCTGGCTGGCTACTAGTATTAGTATATCACAATGTGTCAAATTAAAGGAGGATATCGGTTGGCCCCGGCTGTCTACGTTGCCGCCCTATTTCTTTATAAAAATACAAAATCCATTTCTAACACCCACAGGCCACAGGCCAATATTACTTATGTTACAGCTGGAGAATACGATTTTACCCCTGCGTAGAGCCAAAAATACCTGAAACTCCCTCCTGAAAAATCAATACAAGGCAGACATACTTTTACTTTGGACATTGAGAGGAGGAGGCGGAGGAGAAAACAGAGTTGGCGACGCTCAAAAAAAGTCACTACTGCCTCTTCGGCCAACCAACAGGGGAGGAGCGTCTCTCTGTCTCCATCGTTCTCGAAAGTATGAGCAAAGTACAAATTTTACACATTAATAAAAACAAAAGTAGAGGAAAGTGAGTAAATAAAGTTTTAAATTTCTCATTAGTGGTCCCATAAGATTCATAAAGTGATGGATAATTTTATTTTTCTACACTAATAGACTCCACTAAATGACATAATTACACTTCACTTTATGTACTTTATCTCATTCTTTTAAGAACAAATAATTGTACATTTAATTATTCTTTTAAGGACGAACAAAATATATTGTCCCAAAAATACTATGGAGTACCATTGAAACATTGTGCGACACAAGTTAGATGCACACAAGTTTGTGTGTGTCATACACTTAATACAATATAATTTTGATTAATAAAATAGTGAAATGTCAAAACAATCATGAATGAAAATTGTGAAGTGTCAAAAATTGTCATTAATAAAAAAAACTCTTAAAATAATTGTGTGTCTGCACTTAATATGACATAATATCAAAACAGTCATTAATGAAAATGATAAAGTGCCAACAGTGTCATTAATAAAAATCTTATTTTAAGACACAAACTTATATAAAAATTCTAGAGACCGGTCTAACTACAGGTAACATATTACACTTAATGTTACCGGTAACATTACTATCGGTTCCTAATTTCCTATCGCCCCAGAAAAGTTCAAACTTATATGTGTCTAAGACTTATGCTCATTTTTCCCTACATAAATGTATCATTACATTTTGGATAATGATATATTATGACTTTATATGTCGATTTTTTTATTACAAATTATGTGAATAAATCTAATTTGTAATATTTGTATGATGTATTTGATACAATTTATTAATTTTATAATCTTATCCAAACACATTTATTGATATACTTTGCAATATATAGAAAAACTCTTACCTTTTATAAATTTTTTATTTTTTGAAAATGATGGAGGGAGTACTATTTATCTCCCTATCTCTGTGCCTCACTTGTTTGACTTGTTTTGGCATTACTATAAAGGGACTAGTGATGTTTTTCTCTTGTTCTAGTTATCCTGCAACTCTTCATTATATCATCTTCATTTTCTCCTTCACAACACAACATATACATAAAACATGTAAATTTATCTCTCTAAATCCGCAGTCGGTCCATTCAACCCCTTAGCCGGAACTCCAAAATCCAACTACCCGACTGAAATGAAGGTGAAATTTCCCTCTATTCTTCTGCCAAAATAATTATATATATATGTGTGTGTGTGTGTGTGTGTGTGTATCAAGTCAAATAGATTTTATATGGTCATCTCATATATGTGGTGTGTATATATATTCTACTGCCAAATAAGCTAAATTTTGATAAACGCCAGTAATATTTCCTGCAGCGTTGTCAAGTATTTCCATTACTTGTAGAGGAAGTTTAAAGTAATAATCTTTATATAGTTCCAATACGTTATCATCCTAATTTTGTCCTTTCTATATGATGTCCTATTCACAGAATCTCCTCCGGTGAACTTTTACTCTGTTTTTGAAATATTTTGTTTCGTTTCGTTGTTTCTTTGGTTTTTTGTTGCAGAGAGTGGTATTGAAATTGGAGATATATGATGATAAAGAAAAGAAGAAGGCAATGAAAACAGTTTCCAGCCTTTCAGGTTCTGAATTTGTTCTACCGCTATGTATTCCCTCGGTTCTATAAAGTTGCTAACATACCATTACTTTTATTCTCGATTGATTGATTGATACCACGACTACATTTGGAAACAATAAAGTTCTCTTTGTAACTCTTCATTTTACAATTGTATACCTAATTTTGGAAGTTGGGGAGTGTTAGTTATATATTATACAAGTCCTAATTAATTTTGCTGGTTTTTATATTACATGTAGGAATTGAATCTATAGCTATTGATATGAAAGATAAAAAGTTGACAGTAATTGGGGACGTTGATCCGATTGCTGTTGTGAACAAATTGAGAAAAGTATGGCACACAGAACTTGTAACGGTTGGACCAGCCAAAGAAGCCGAAAAGAAAAAGGATGAAAAGAAAGACCAAGGCAAAGAAGATGGAAATAAGAATAAGAAAGATCAAAATCAACAGATTCAAGATCTTATCAATGCCTACCAGAGTTACAATCCTTATTATATCACGCGCCAATATGTTGCCCACAGTACTGCAGAAGAAAACCCAAATGCATGTGTTATCTGTTAACCGCGAGATTATGAAACATACAAAAATATAGTTGCACTAATATTAAGTGCAACCTTTTCAATTCAGTATTTGCTCTACTGATGCAACTTTTTTCAAAGAGTTGTAAACACTGTTGTGAAATTCAAAGAGGATTTCGATGAACATTGGCTGTAAACACTGTTGTGAAATCCTGAGCTTGAGCTGTGGATTTAAATTTAAAGGCCATACATAATAATGTTCCTCAATGCATGATCTTTGTCAAAAATCTGCTCTTTAACAGATGAAAATTATATAGAAACCTTTTTGGCCGTCTACGTTGCATTTGAATTATCCTTTTCATGTTACAAGAACTGTTAGAATTCGATCACACACACGCACACGACAGTAAAGAATTAACAGAGAGATTTACGTAGTTCTCCAATTTGAATTTCAGGATTTGATTACTAATTTCCTTTTCACGATAAGAGGGACTCCGGTTTTAATATATGGGTTGTAATCCAAATTTAGCAGAAATATTATATACTAAACTTACAGAAAGGCCATATGATTATTTATTATTGTTGACTGTTTGCACCCTCATGCAATCAGACACACTTCATGATGTCATGCGTAATGCCAATTTGTCCACCAAATTATAACTAATCTTCGGTTTTTTAAGCAGAATTTATTTGCGATTCCTGCATCATCCTTGCGCTGTGAGGAGTTAGCGTGTTACAAGCAGCAGCAGAATGTATATAATACTAATTCATAGTCTGGCTGGCTTTTGCCCTTCCATTTAGCCAAACAATGAACAAGTTGAAAATGTAATAATCAAGAGAAAATGACATCAAATGTCATGATTATCTAATCACTTTATTTTTTCTTTTTTTTAAAAAAATAGAATTTAGTTGCCGAGTGAAAATAGAGACGACCAAGGCTTAATTTACATGCCGGAACATATATAAGCATAAGAGTGGAGGCAATGGGATTATACATTCAGCAGCCAGCAGTCGTAGTAGCAGTACTAAGAAATAGTAGCATCAGTTGTAGAAAGCAATAGCAGCAGTAGAGTGATAGATGAAGAAAGAATCAATTTCCTTTGTATGCAGCAGACACATTTGTAATCTTATATCCCATTATAAATCTAATTCTTATAGATTTTTTTGGGATATGTTTTTCACTAATATATATATATATATATATATATATATATATATATATCATATTCAGCCTTTTGCAAAAAAAGCAATCCAATCAGGGTATACCCGAAGTTACATATCTGATGCAATGTTATGCTGCACCAAATGGCAAAAAACATGGGTTACTATACACCAGAAAAAATGCTTTAACAACATAAAAATGATGGAAGGTCACAATGGCATAACACTTGGTGTGCATTCACACAATTTAAGTCCTAGCCTGAACAAGGGGAGAAGCTAGAGGGGAGCGAGGCGTCATCATAATTTCTTCACGCCTACTGAATGATAAGCTGACTTGAAGGCTTCTTTGAGAGCATTTTCTCTTGGCATTTGCCTCCACGACTCCCTTGGTTTGAAGTGCAAACTTTCTAATTCTTCGTAGAGCAACTCTCATCGTCTCATCATCCATATTCGCAAAGCAGACCCTAAACCAACCGGGCTCTGAGCAATGAAACGAAGAGCCAGGCGAAACATTGAGCTTCACATCCCTGATTACAGACCCCCAAAGTTCCATCTCGGCCTCAAAACTAGGCTGCTTAAGAAGTTTACGCAAGTCCATCCATAAAAAAAGCCCGGCATTGCCATTCAAATGCCCAATGCCAACTTGTGCTAGTCCTCGACTGAACCCCTCCTGCCTTGCAGCTAGTCTTTCTCTGCTCTCCACTATAAATTTCTCAACAAACATTTCGTCAGACAACATTGATGCAATCAGGAGCTGTGTCTGGGAAGAAACTAGTCCAAAGCTCGACATTTTTCTAGCACAATTTACAACTTCATCATTGTAGGAGTACACAATGCCAATTCTGAACCCCGGAAAGCCCATGTCCTTTGAGAGACTATACACAATGTGTATAAGATTGCGGTTGCATACGATATCTTCCTTTATTATCTCAGCAATGCTGACAAAATCGGGTTGGTTGAACACCGTGGCAGCATAAATTTGGTCGCATACCAGGTGGATGTTTTTTTCGTTGATAAATTTTACTACGTTTATTAGTGTCTCTGTGTCTAAGATTGTGCCTAATGGATTCGATGGATTTGTTATAAGCAAGCCCTTTACTTTGATGTTGGATTCTTATGCTTGCTGATATGCAGCTTCCAAGGCTGTTATGGTGATTTTGAAATTGTTAGAGCTCTCACATACCACTGGAAGAAGCTGCACCCCTGTTCGCCATCTTAAATCTCGATCAAATCTGCAAAATTTAGTACAAAATTTTGTTAGAAGTAAATTGATTTTTTTAACAAAATTTACTAAAAATTGATTTTAACAAATTTAAATTAAATTGATTTTTTTAAAAAATAAATATTTAAAAGTAAGAAATTAAAAATGAAATAGTACCCTGCATAATATGGTGTTGGTACCAAAAATGCATCCCCGGGATCAGCCAAGCAAAAAGCCATCATTTCATGAGCTGCGGTTGCTCCTCCAGTCATAACAATGCGGTCAGGATCAAATGTGACTCTATCTCCTCTCACCAACGGCGGAACCGGACACTTTTATAGGGGGGTCAAAATGCATAACTAAAAAAAATTATTTATTGACGTTTGAAGTGCTTCTTTCAAATTTATTTTGTCCAATTATAATATTTCACAACATCCTATTTCAACCCTTGTCAACCTTTGAGAGTCTAATGACTTTAAATATATAAATATATATATATATATATATATATTAATTTCTTACGAATTATGGGACTATTAATACTTAAATTTTTTTAGTTAATTGATTAACTACTTTTATAAATATAAGTTGCAACCAAACAGGCTATAAGTGACCCGTCAGGAATAGAAATTGGCCACTAGGTGAACCAAAGTCAGGCCCACATGGCCAGCCACCATATCACGGCAAGAGGAGAAGTCAGCTGAAACAAAATCAGTAACAACCGAGAGTTGAGCCCAATTGAAAATAACATTCAAATTTGAAAATTAATGTGGGACCCAACTGTCAGCCAAAAGCTGATTAGAGCATCAACGCTCCGTCTGTACCCCCAAATTGTCGGCGCAGGGGAGCCTAAACCAGCAACCACTATCATACCAATTCTGGCCATACCCAAACACAATTAAATCCTAGCCAAACAAGCACAAACATCACTACAAAATCTAATTCTACAATCTGTCAAGAACAGAGGTCCGACCATGGAAACCGATAAACTCTAGCAAAGACCAAAATCACAACACAGATTTAATGTTCAGATTCCAGGGTTGGGGGGTCATATGACCCCGCTCGCCCCCCTAGTTCCGCCTCTGCCTCTCACTTTTTCCATAAACTTACCAATGGCCTGAAAATTTATTTCAAGAAGATTTAATTGGGGTGTGTGTGTGTGTGTATATATATATATATATATATTGATTTTTCAAAGAATAAACAACGTAGAAGATGATAGATCAAAACATACATTTCTGAACTTTGGCAAGCCATGATAATCTTGAAAAATAGCAACATCCTTGAATTCATTTACCCCTTCATACGTACAGATGGATGCTGATTGATTATTAACCACCCATTCTTCAATCATACTGAAAGAAAGCTGCCAAAAAAACTAAAACATCAAGACTAACTGACTGACTGCATGCTAATGTCAACCCAACCCAATAGTAGTGGTGGTAGGCTAGTATAGATGTTAAATTTTACCTGGTTTTCGGCTAGTCCCATTTGAATGAGGCCATGAGGATTTTTTGTAGAATGATATGGATCATTATCATACGCCTTCCATCCATCGAAATAAGGAGAATTTTCGCCATGCCCGTCGTTGGTTGCTATCTAAGACAACAACTGCTGCTGCTGGTTCTTGAATTCCATGTGTAATTATTTAGTGGGGAAAAAGGATTTGAATTTGAGTAGGTAGGTAGGTAGGTAGCTAGCTAGAATATTGTTGTTGTTGTTGAGAATTCCAAGAAATAGTTTACTAGGAGTATTTCAGTTGGAGACTTGCAAATTCCAAGATGGTTTGTGACATATAAATACTCCCTTCCCTCTGTTCCTAAAAGATTATTGTTTTAGAAAGTAATTTTTATTCTAAAAAGATTGTCGTTTTGAGTTTATCAATACACATTAGTTATTTTTTTCCTACTTTATCCTTGCTTTCTCCTATTAAAAGCTTTCTTCCCTTCCCAATGATTCTTATTCAATTCAATGCTATAATCTAAGTAGTAATTGGTTGAATTGAATAAGAAACATTGAGAAGGGAATAATTGGTTGAGACAATTAATAACGGAAGTATAGTATTTTCACTAGGTATTAATTACATTCCTTAATCTGTTTTCATTAACCTTAAACGACAATCTTTTAGGAACAGAGGGTAGAATAGATAGAATTAAGGGGATGTGTAGTGGAATTAATGTGGTCAATTAAAGAAAAGGCGGTTAATTACATACTACTCACTCCATGAAGGTTCCGTGAATTACTAAGATTTAGGACCGGACCATTAATTGTCAAATTGCTGCGTGCGTTTACATTAACCCTTTGCAGATCAATCATGCTACTATCACATAAAATAGTTACATAACTCACACATACGACTGACCTGACAGTATGCGATTTGTTGTTGACATGACTCACTTAACTCAACAACAAATCACATACTGCCACATCAACAGTATGTGAGAGTTATGTTACCATTTTATGTGATAGTAGCATTATTCTTTGCCGATATGGTTGGACAGACTTGGGGCTGCTTCCAATCTAACTATTCTTCTTTTCTATTGTAATACTTCAGTCCCACATCGAAAGATAGGGGAAAAATTTGTCTATGTATAAGGAATTAAGTTGCTATCAATAATACCTTCAGTCATGACTTTTGGGTGAGCCTGTGGTGAACTAAGATGACCCAAGAAGATACTATGAATTTGATTCGATTCGAACTTGGGACTTGACCCCAGATTTATTCCAGACTCAGAATCTATATTCTATATTGGAGTAATTACACACCACTACAATGACAACAATTTCATTAATTTTGATGTTAGGTAATTATTGTTGGTTTGAAATTTTATTACTACTCGTGCACTAATTAATTACTCTTTCTATTCTCTCTCAATTACTCTATTTTTTAAGGGGCAAAGTAGAAAATAATTAGTTTTTTCTCTTAAATATCTTATATTATGAAGAAAAAAAATTCTTCTAATACGACTTAACTTGTATAGTAGAAACGAGGGAGTATTTGTTTATTTCAGTTAGGGTGACAAGTTCTTTTGAAATGCATGGAGTAATGCTCTGCATTTTTGCACGTAAATCTTTGCACCCAAAAATAAAGAAGGATTATTTCTTACTTTGAAAATATATTTTAAATTTATTTTAGTACTGGTGTGTTTGATTCTTAAAGAATTTCGACATTTCGACTTATACTTAAGTAAGAAAAGTTTTCATCTGAATGGTATTTTTGTCCCTTCAAGTTGTCACTCACTTTTAAAGTCGTTCTTAAAGTTCATTTTTAGTCAATTAAGTCTTTAAAATGACATTTTTTGACGTTCCTTTTATTTATTACTAGTGTGTTTGATTCTTAAAAAATGTCAATTTATGAACGACTCTGCAAGTGGATGACAACTTAAAATGACAGAAGTGCAGAAAGAATCCTACCCCGTTCTACGCAGCATTTGCTATAACATATTTTTCACTAATTAAAAATAGTGTATATAAACTTAAAAATTAAGAAACATTATTTCTGATGGAATTAAGATCTGAGTTATGGAGTTTTTCATTAATGGTTAATGGTTGTGCAGTTAGGGACAAACGGGGTGGTATATTTAGACTTTTCTTTTACCACCACACCTTCAAATTAACAATGGGGGAAAAAAATACAGGAACATGATTTGTGAAAGATTAAGAGCATAATCAAGTACGTAATTTGCTATTAATAACCCTACATAAAATGGTTCACATTAGATGGCCGTAATAATAGTTCAGTAGAATAATTGAATCAATGTCGCTGAATGACAGCCACTGAGACAGCTATATACTCCCTCCCTCCGTTCCTAAAAGATTGTCGTTTTAGAAGAAAAAATTTATTTTAAAATGTTTGTCGTTTACAACTTCCTAGAAGAATAAATTATTTACTTTCCTATATTACCCTTATCTTTTCTCATTGTCCCAATAAATTCTCTCCCTTGTATTAATAGTTTTCAATTTCCCATAAAGGGTAGTGATAGAATTTCAAACAAATTTTATTAGTATTAAATAACTTTCTTAATTCATGTGCCAAAACCTTAAACGACAATTTTTTAAGAACGAAAGTAGTATATATCTAGCTATGTAGGTAGTGGTAAGAAAAAGAAAGAAAAAACGTGAAGAATATTTAATAAATCAACCATTCATGTTATCATTCCATAATACACCGCCAAAAAATTAGGTTAACAGAGAAACTTTAATTCTATGTTTTTGACCTTTTAATTCTATATATATATATATATATATATATATATATATATATATATATATATATATAAGAAAAATCTCTCCAGTTCGCTGACCAATTTGACTTTAGCATTAATAATCCTTAATTGCCCTTAGTTTTGTGCAGGAGGCTGCTTGTTTTTGCCTTTTTGGTGACTGTTCTTTAGTCTTTAATTTGAATTCCAATTAGTACGGGCATGGTTTCCATTCGAACACAAGCCATTATATAATTTTCTTGTTAGGCAGAAAGAAAGCAGCCTGCCCTCTAATCGACCTTCAATTCAAGTTGTCAAAAATACAGAGTCAGCTGTAAGAGTCTTCAAGTTATAAAATGTTTTCCAAACCCAGACAAATCACAAAATCAACTTCAACGGATGTGGCAGTCAAGCTATCACCATCGATCCATAGCCCACGCATTTATATATTCAGAAGTGAACCGGAAGGAGCGAACTAAGAGCGAACCGATTATAGGGACGGTTTTTTCCGTCGCTATAACAATAAAAACCGACTTTTTATGCATAATCGGTTCGCTCTTAATCCGCTCCTTCCAGTTCGCTGGAAAAACGGACTGTATATATATATATGTATGTGTGTGTGCGCGCGCTTCATCACTCCATAGCCCATATTAGGTCTTCCCATCTAACATTCTTTGCTTTGTTATGTTTTTTTATAAAAAAAAATATAGTTTGTTGTGCAACTAAAATTAACTGGATTTTAAAATTTTCATTACTAAAGATAAGACACTTGATCTTGCCAATGAGGTCTAAACTACTCACTCTGTTCTCAAAAGGATGTTCTAAGTATGTTTTTCGCACAAATTTGTTATATATATAAAAAAGTAAAATAGTTTAGTGTCTATGTTTATATATGACATTAGAGTCAAAAAAGACAAAGTAATAATATAATTAAACTTATAAGGGCAAAAGAGGAGGAAGAACAAGAAAAAAAACAAAGCCTCCAAGTAGGCTTTAGAATATATATATTTATAGAGTGAGGGGGAAGGGGGAAGGGGTTGTTTAATTCCAAGAGTACTCAATTTCAACTCTTTTAAGTAGAGAGAGTGATTGATGTGTTCATCAAATTACAAAGAATCAGCAACTAGGCTCTAAGATTCGGAGCCCACCTCCCAAGTCCCAAACCAAATTGCCATTATTATGTAATTGATGCTCATAAGTACACTTAATACACTAAATTTAGTACAGAGCCTACAAGCCATCATCTTACTTTCTCATTAGAAGGACAACAGTGTGCGCTGCAATACTCCTGTTCTCCCCAAGGCTATCCACCTTCTCATGAGTCTTTGCTTTCAGGTTCACAACAGAAGGGTCTGCGCCGAGCAGCAGGGACAAATTGGTCCTGATCGTCTCCTTGTGGGGGCTTAGTTTTGGTCTTTGAAGAATCAAAGTGGCATCTAAGTTTCCTAGCTCGTAACCGGCCTCATGCATCAGTTTCACCTGATATGAACCAATGCAGAAGATAGAAAAATTAAAGATCAACATAAATGCCAGAAAGAGTATTTATCTGTTATTGCCACCCAAATTAAAAAGAATAACAATCTCTTAATCAACAAACATGCGGAAAATATCAAGCAATACTGGAGTGGACATCAAAAAGGACAAAAGGTCCATTACAATACTTGGAAAAAGAATACAACACAACTATTTAATAAGATGTCACACTAGCAGTGCACTACGGTTATTGGTTATTAGTAATTCACTGGTATATATATATATATATATATATATATATATATATATATACACACACAAAAAAGTAGTAATACACTGGTTCAGAGGAACTTGAGTGAACAAGTTCTATTATCAAATTCATATGCCAGTCACCAGAACTTTATAGTTCTTACTACATATTGATACAAGCATCACTTCTATCAAATTGCCATATATCGATAATATCCATTCTAGCAGAGAAAGTGTGTTGCCAGATACAAGATCAGTAAGGATATTATTATCACACATTTATGAAAAGAGGTCTACAATCATCCATAATCTAAGAGTACTATTTAGTTGGAGAGGTAGTAATCCTACTCGATATCCAAATTTATGTATCTGCATTTTGGATATGTATCTGCACAGTCTACACATGAGCACAAGGAATTGATAGAAATTACATTCTATTTAAATGATGAGAAACCTATACGCATAAACAGAATCTTGAAATTCTTAGCTCAAGCAACAAGCTAAAATTACTTCGATTCCCCTCTTCTTGTCAGCCAATGAAGTAAAACTGAAATCAATTGCAGCGTGTTTGACTAAATGAATTTAGGGGAGCGGGAAGGATAGAAAAAGAAGCAACAAAATTTAAATGCAGTCGAAATAAGGACATTATTACTGCTAAAAATTATCCTTTCTGCATATTAGAAGGCCATTACAGCCATTATATCTATACTCGGGCCATCAATTCTTCACCAATCATTTCAGGAATTTATCAAAGAGTAAACGATGTCCCAGTCTAAATTTGCTTAAAGAGAGTCTGTAAGAAACTTAGATAAGACACTTTGTCATCCTCAGGATAGTCATCAAAGATCGATGGAGAATTCCTATCCACTACACTATTGTCTGACATATCATGCAAACTTTCTTCTTCATGAATCCATTCAAATATATCTGAAACTTAGTGGATATGTTATTAAGATGATATGAACTTTAACTTCAGGATGATGAAACCTAGTTTTTGAAATAATCAACTTTCATACGCACACCACAATCTAATTAATATTTATAGAAAAAAAGAAGAAGTTTATGTGATATGAACAATAATGCTTTGGCTCCCTTGAATGGTTTGATAAATTAAGTTATGACAAGAGTCTTCCTAAAACATTCCATAAATTATTGCTCGTAGCCCCAAATTATTTGATCTTCAACATGGGAAGAGAGGATAAGAGGGGGGGGGGGGGGAATTATTAGTGTTTATTCATACAGTAGGTATATTTTCCGACAAATGCGCTTACTGGAAAGAACTATAGTATCACCATTTAAACACACAACGGAAAACTAACAGTTCAAATTATTTTCTCTTCTTGATTTTTGTCCAAAAAATTCAAAAAGATTATCAAAAGACCTTTCATTTACTTCTTAGTACAAAGAAGAAGAATGACTACCTTTCATTCTTTTCTTTTCTCCAATCATATCCTTTACCTAACATTTCTTCCTAAAACCCAATCCAAGTCCAAAATTGTGCCAAAGTGTAGTTGCTTACTAGTTTCTCTACCAAATATAGTTCAATTAAACAGTTAAATTTGAAAAGCTGTACAAATGTCAGTCAACAAAACTACTTGGTTGCATGAATGTGATCCTAACCCGTAAATGAAAATCCAAATAGTTAGAAAATAAATCAAATAACAAAACCCAAAAATAAGAGTGAAGAAATCTCACGGCTTCTTTGATGAAAACAGAAGAAGCCGCCCCTTTCCATTTGGGATCCGAGTCTGGAAAAATCTGCCCTATGTCAGGAAGCCCCAAAGCACCCAAAATCGCATCAACAACACAATGAAGTAACACATCACCTACACCAACAACGACAATTAACCAACATAATTAATTTTTCAAAAAGTTTTTCAAATTTCAATCTAACCTCCTAATCCCCAACTCAATTCAAATAATCACAACAAAGACAAAAATGATATTTAAACAAAAGATAATTTTAGCTGCTTTTTCATTATTCGGAATACTGTCACTTTTTAGGCTAGTTTCTGGACTCCCCTAAAGGCTTAAACATACAAAATGGGAAAAATAAACGGGTAATATACATATTACCGATATATATATATATATGAACGAATGCAATTCTAATAAATTACCGTCGGAGTGAGCCTCGCAGCCTTTCTCGAAAGGAACGTTGATGCCACCGATGATGAGAGGGTAACCAGGTTCCAATCGATGTAGATCGAATCCATGCCCGACCCTAAAAGGAAGGATTTTTGACGGAGTTGGGACGGCCGTTTGACGCTCAATTTCGACGGCGCTGGAAGCTGCGGCCACCAGGGCGGAGCGGAAAGACAGAGCAGGGGAAGAAGAGATAGTAGTAGGTGAAAATTTGGTGAGGCGGGTAGGAGGAGAGAGAAAATAGAGATTTGAAATGGGTTTGTTTGGAATTGAAGTGGGCGTAAAATACAGTGAATTCGCCATAGCCATTTGACTGTATGCGTGTGGACTGTGGTGTTCACTTCTTTAAAATGTTGCAATTTGCAGAGGTCGGCCTCTTTTGAGTTTTTTTTTTTTTTGTCTTTAAAATGGGTTGAGAAAATCAGAAAATAACAACACGCATATTTTCCACGGGGTTTTTGGAATGTGCCGGCCAATTAACATGTGTCGATGTGTTTTTTTTAAATGATTGCTAATACAATCATAGCTCTGCGGGTGTACAAAGAAGATTTATGCGTCCTTTTAACATGTGCCCTTAGCACACAGTTCAAAAGAATATTTTTTTGAACTGTATACATATTTTCTTAATTTCTTTATTTACACCAAATTTAAGAGAATATGCACAATTCAAATGAATATTTTCTTGAACTGCATGTGCCTTAAAGGCACATGTTAAGAAATTCCAAGATATATTTGGCCCTGAAAGTTTGTTCTCCTATTATTGTTGTTACTTTGTTATTTGGGGGGCAAAGGCTGGCATGGCATGGTAATTTAAAATCAATATCATGTAGTATCATATTGAAGGAACGACCATCTTATATCTATTGATATCAAAATTAACATTGCTACTAGTATACCTTAATTTTCTATTAATACTCCCTCCCTCCCACCCACATGAGCTGAGACCAACCAAATTAGACTTCCTCAATCACATATGTGAATATTCAACAACATACAAAAATAAATGATGTTCATCTACTTCACAAAACCATCAGAAAGTATCATGCATGATGCCATCTGAGGTGTGCACTCAGTTTTACAAGAGAAAGCTAAGCTAACACTTGTCTCTCCAAGAATTGTAAGAAATATACTAGCAGAAAACATCATTGATACTGAACTGGAGGGGGGAGGGGGGAGGGGGGAGGGGGGAGGGGGGGCGGGGGAATTTAAAAATCAAAATGCATGTAATCAGATTGAGCGGTAATAATTAAGCTATTTTATATCTGCCAAAATGTACATATCTAGCTAAGTTTACAACAAAGTTTATGACGAGCAGCAAATAAGTAATCCATCAGCTTACAACAAACACACCTATATTTGTTGATGAGAATATCTACATCAAAAGCTTCATCTCTCACAAGGATTAAACTAAAATCAGAGGGGAGCCTCTGAGGTAGAAGCCCTAGGATGCTTGCCTACATGCTCTGGTGTCAGATTTTCAGAGGCAGCTCTCTTTGGTCTCAACTGCAGATAGAAAAAGAATCAAGAGAATACCAAGGGAAAACGATCTCTCTTCACGTATCACTGCAAGTATTTTTGAGTATATATATGCACGGAAATTTTGCATTCATACTAACCTTCTCTTCAGCACGCATGTAAAAGTGTCTCAGAAGTATATTTTTGGCTTCGGATGATATCACTGTCAATAGGTTTCAAAGCGGGTCAATTGCACAAAGTGTTCAATTAGTTTGGGATGTCCAAACATAGAAAGGAGTTCCATTAAAGAGGGACGCTAAGACTTGAGAGTACTGTAAAGTATTCTAACAGCTGAATGATTAGAGATCCTGGGAATGCAAGAAGAAAACTGCCTCTTTATCGGAGCCATTTAATCTTGGCTGTTCGTATATTAAATTTGTCCAAACTAAAAGACACACAGTCCTCATGGGAAAAGTGGGGAAGGTGGGAAAAAAACAGAAATACTAGAAAGAGTCTTAGTAAAATCTCCAATAGTGACATTAATAACATTATGAAACTAATCAACCAACAAAAAGGAAAGAAAGAAACTATTATCTCCATTACCTTGGTCCGGTGGTGGAAGGGTCCGATCATGAGTGGGATGATAAGTGATGGGCGTCATTTTCTAGAAACAAGCAAAAACAAACTTTTATAGTAAGTGATAACACACACACACAAAAATATCTATCTGCTTATTTTTCACGCCTCTGATAAGTGACAACTAAAAATATCAAAATGACAACAGATACTGAAAATTTATGTGTAAGATTATGTTTGTGAATTTGATGGCAGAAGCATGATAAAGTTGCCATCGTTGAGTTTGGATCTCTGAACAGACTGCACTTTTTAGAGGAAAGGCTACAACATGGTTAAACAATATATTTGCTTTTTTTGTTCTAGAACAAGCCAAAGCGTAGGTAGTGATTCTTACATGGAAACGTTTCTTTTGAAATTTTTTACACGTAAACTAGGAAATATTATATGTTGGTACACCATTATATTATATTCCTGGAAATTGAAGCGCAATGAACTTGCAAGCAATCAAGTAGACCTTTATTATTACATAGTAAAAGTTTAGTGGTAGGAATGTTCACCTTCACCTACTATTTAAACATTTCATCACCATAACTAAAGATTTAACAGTAAATAAGTAAAGTCTACCCGTGACAAGTTAAAACTAATACAACTGAGATTTCAACAATAAAGTTTCATAATGTAAAAAGTGTCGAAGAAGTTAACAAATGAAACAAAGTTTGGGGACCCTACCTACTAATTTCAAGGTGAAAATAGAAGAAAACCAATGTAAAAGTACTATCAGAATAAGTTTCCTAATGACACATCAGGCAATATGTAACATATGTTGTAGATCTCATTTGTCTGAAATTTATATTGCAAAACTAAATGCTGATTTCATACATCAGTCACTGCAGCTGGGATCACTACTTACTAATGGTTACAAAACCTTGCAATCCACTTTTTCCCTTCAAAACTTTATTCTACCCATCATTTGTGAGGCCATGGGTTCCACATGGGTTACAAAAGTTTGCAAGTTAAGACAGTAGAACTGGGGAAGTAAGATGGCTGGATCAAAATTTGTAGTTGTTTCATAGTTTCTTGCTTGGGGATTCACAAAATGCATCAAACGGGTAACTGCTACCGTGCTAGTCATAACTCATAGCTACTAGGTACTAACAAGTCTGAATGCTACAAAATGTAGATCTCCATGTATTTATGCTAATGATAGTCCAAAAATTCTGTGAATTTTCTTCACTCTTTTCTCAGTTTTGTTGCATATATAGGCCTCAGATTATTTGGCCATATCGCCCAGCTATCTAAGTTTACCTATATTAAAGCATATTGTAGATGAACAAAGACATGTAACAGCATAATAAACACTTCCTGTCACTTTTCCATACTTTTCAATAAACAAAAAGAACCAACAGCACATTAAAGCATGAACAAATGGCAATTGTATTTGTACACACTACTTCCAACAATGATATTGGGTGACTGTTTCCAGTTTATTAGTGGTAACCAATTTAAGTAACACAAACATCTATAAACCGTAACGTAAGCAGCCACTAATACGATGTGTTTTTGTCATTACTCAATACCATAAAAACACGTGATCCATAATCACTCCATTGTCCACTAATGGAATCCAGCATACTTTAAATGCTAAAGTACAAAACTTCGTAAAACTAACAAACAATCACAGAGGATTCTGTGCTCTTCGCCTACAATTTTGAACTTCCTCATAATGCAGAAATTTGGGGTGGAACACAAATTAAGCTCTTGCTTACAGAAAGAATATAGACTAAAATAATTATTGTTCATATAATTTACAAAGTATACAATCACTGTACAGAGAACATAATTAGATATTTCTAGCATTCATATCTTCCCTACTTTTCTCTTTTAAAAAAAAAATAAATCTTCCAAAACATTGAAACCCCATAATCAGACACTAGAAGACTATACATTTCAAGTGCAGTGACTGAAATATAGCTGAACCAAGAAAACCCTAATCCTGAATTGGGTAAAAGATCAAACATTGTACTACAACATCTCAAAAATAAACTCAACCAGGTCCTGACCCACCGCAGACGACCATTTCTTTAACAATTACTAACAAGATAAATAACAGCTTAATGGATCATGCAAAAACGGAATTTCATTCAGAAAAAGAAAACCAAAGTGAAAATTTAAATGGGGTTTTTTTATATATATAAAAGGTAGAAAATGGAAGTACTTACGGAAGGATTTGAAGGATCAGAGGGTCGAAGTTGGCTGAAGTTGTGGGGGTCGAATGAAGGCAGGTCGCCGAGTATCGACCCCATTAATGCGAGGCTGCGAACTCGGTAGATCAGCTCAGAGGAGAGAGAAAGCAGTGCGGCTATTTCAGTTCAGATACTATATGTGCAAGCTTAAAGCTTTTAACATTGAATTGCAAAGTTGTGAGAATTTATTTATACGGAACTCTTTTACCATAAATAAAAAGGAATTTGTCATTTGATTTTTGACTCTTCTCCATTTCTCATCTTATTACGTATTTTCTTGTTTTTGGTGGTTGGTCAAAATGTCTTTCAAGACACTTCTAGTTAGTAGTAGTTGTTATGAATAATGAATGGCTCAAGTAAAGATTTTCTTTGGTAATTATAAAACACAATCCAAAAAAAGAGAGAGTAAATTATCTTCAAAATATGGTAATTAAAAGTTACCTCAAATAAATTATGTTCAAAATGTTTTGTTTCAATGTATCAAAATGTTATTAACATTATTATTTTCAATACTGTATTCAAATTGAAAGTTGAAACAATACATACAAATTACAAATGATATGTTTGTATTTTATTTATTAATCCAAAAGTTTGTAGGATGAAGTATTTAGAATAAATATTTGGAAAAAGGGAAATGAGTTACTTGCTACACATGAAATGGATACATAATTTTGACGCTAGACCTCCAGTAGGACTGCTATAAGTTGGTGGACACCGGAAGAATATCTCTGTTGTCCATAAAAACACTAGTAAAAAATGTTTTGATGCGCCTGCTTAGGTTGTTGAATCCTCCAATTTCACCCACTAATTTCTTCCGAACGAAATGTAGCAGCAGCCCAGCTGAAAACAAGGCCAAGAGCAGAAACAGAAATGGCCGAACCAAGTCTGAGAAGAGAATGGATGCCAGAGAGGCAACTGACAAGTAACCAAAAAATGTGACGCCATAGCCAACAACGTTGGAATAAGTAGACAAGAGACGAGACAGAGAAATTCTGAGCTCCCCATCGAATCCCAGGCAATAAATCAGAAAACTCGCAACGGCAATTGCCATGGCTTTTGGATGCGTAACAAACGGAGAATCAACCCTTCCTACATACTTCAACTGTAGGAAGGTAAGTAGGGCGGGAAAACTGAAGGCCAAAATGGAGTGGTGGTAATCGGAAATACTCTCTTCTCCTGACAAATTGTTTCTTATAGTTATCAACGCACAATATAATTTTGCACAAAAGCTTTTGAATATCTGGCGAACAGAATCCATCAGATGAATCAGATCACTGCCAGACTCGATACAAGATAACAAAATAGATTAGAGGAGAACAGAGTAGGTCTATCGTCTATGAGTAACAACCTACTACTAGTATCTTTGTACCAAGACTTGATGTTTGAATTGGCATAGTCTTGCACATCATATATATATAATCATATAGAGAGAGAGACCGTACAAGTACAAGTGATGGGAGAAATTTGACCCTACCTAAATTCGTTACCGAGAAAATTTGGAAAGGTTCAAGGTCCAAAGGTTCAAAACTATGCAACCCTAAAGCCTTTTATAAGGAAAAGGAAATTTCCTAAAAGGTCGAGGTTCAGGAGTTCATCTTTGGGTCGGATAATAGAATAGCTGGATGCTTGACTTTTAGGACTTTATTCAATGAGTTTGTAATACATGTTCTGATTATACTATACTCCCTACCTCCTTTTACTAAATTTACAAAAAAAAAAATTCTATACAAAAAGACGAGCTAACATATATAAAGTGAAAAGTAAAAATGTTATTTAATTGAATTCATTAATATAAAAAAAATAAAAATACTCATTATAATCTTATGAAATCTCTAAGGATAAATTTAATACATTTTTACTCTCTTTTTCTTTTTTCTTTTTTTCTTAATATATGTGAAAATATATTTTGCTCATCCTTTTAAAAACCGAGCAGTTTATGTAAATGTTTTTACTTGTTCAAAGTACATTTAAAATTAATATTTTTATATAGTATTCCATCCGTCTCAAAATGCGAGTGCCCATTTTCATTTATGAAAAGTCTTATAATAATTGTTTGCCTTATGTACCAAGTTTTATTACATTTGAGACTCATCTCCAAATTTACCCTATACTTTAACCGTAAAAATAATTTACACCCTGAATTTTATTTTGAATGATATATACCCTAAATTTTAAGTTTCAAAATAATATGCACCCTCCGCACTCTCTACATCAAAACAACAATTTGTACCCTAAACTTTAGTGAAGAGGGTAAAAATTATATTAAAACTCAAAGTTTATACATTGTTATTAAACATGGACCAAACTGTTGATTCAACCGGTAAAAATCAGAAACGGTCAGTATTCCGGTCCAATTTAGCCTGATTTTATTGATTTGGTCAAAAATCGGTTGACCCACCGGTCCAACCGGTTAATTGACCTAGTTTTTCATTTTTTTGTATAAATTTTTTTTTAATATTAAAATTAACCGCTTTTAGTAATATTGTAACTCAACTTTAGAATGTTTTAGTTCACAAAAAACTAGAATTTTTAAAATTTTATTTATTACTATTAATATATATTTTGATATATTAATGACGTCATTGGATTAATAACGGTTCAATCACTGATTGGACTAATGACCCATCCGCTCGATATTTTTTTCGATTCAATGACCGGTCCTGATTTAAAAACCTTAGTTTATAATGCATTTAATTCAAAATAAAGTTTAAGGTGCAAATTGATTTTAAGGTTAAAATTTAGGGTGCAATTTGGAATTTTGTCTTTGATTAACGTTGACTAAATCACTGATTTTCATTCACTCCTATCCAATAAAACAAATTATGCACTAGAACATCAGAAAAAGTTTTTAGAGATGTATGCTCAAAATCAACAAATATTCATATGAAACTTAACCAAATTCATACAACTTGATTTGGTTTCTTGAACTATTGATTTGATTTGGTTTGATTTGATTAGAAAAATACATGATCTAATTGACCTAAGACGAAGTTTTGAAACAAACTAATTTATCACTAATCTTCAGTACCAATTAATTCAGGCATTATACTATAAACCAAAAAAAACAAAAGCTTTGAATATTTTACTTTTAGTAATATGTATATGTAAATAATTGCATATATACAGTATCACCAATTGTCATTTTTTTCCCTCTAACATATAAAAGATAATTTCTGCGTAAATGAAACATGCTCTCTGTGGAAGGTGTCAATGTAAGTACCTATATATAATGGGTTTGTACAATTTTCTTTGCCAAGTACCTCCCTAAGAACTCAAATCCATGGACATAGAGAGCTTCAATTTCTGCTCTGCGACCACTCTGAACCATTATTGCCAACTCTTGTTTGTAGTTGTCCTAGTAAAACATGTGTAAATAAGAGCGAGTCTACACTCCCATCCTGGATAAATATTCTTAACGTGATTCAGGACTTTTTTACTTGTCCTTCACAAAGCCTACCTGCAAGATGTCTGAGGAGATCAGGCTTTTGGCAATCTGCAGATCCCGTGGCTTGAGTGGGATATATGATTGGTCAGGTATAAGCTCAAGATCATCCTTTCTCAATCCAAGCCACTTAACATTGCAAGCTGAGTGACAACAGTAATTAAATATCTATTGATTAGATTGATGGATATATATAGAGCCTGAAAGTCGACCAATATAACAGTGGAGAAAGCACCATATCTATATGCTTCCAAGCCCATTCCTATGCTTCCAAACTTGAAGGTACATAGAATTGCTAATCCAGCTGGATTCCTTTGAAAAATTTGAAATTTAAAAATTGCATACAAGCACAAATTATGTCTCTGATGCAGCGAGAGAAAAGGAAAAAGGGCATCCATACCAGTCAACCAGCCCTAAAATTGGTATCTCAGGAAAATTTCTACTCATTCGGTGAAGAAAAAACCTGCTTGAAAAATTAGAACCTAGATCGGCTTCAATTTATTTTTTTGTGTACAAGGAAAGTAAACTGTTTAAGCTTTTAAGTTACCTTGTGGCAATATCAGGGTATCCTTTCGCTGTGATAAAAATGCTTGGAATTTGATTGAATACGCAATCCTCAGTCAGCCGCTGGAATATTGCATGCTACACAGAGCCAGTTGTTCAAATTTTATTTAAGCACCAGTAGCAAAGCCATCATAAACAAGAGTAAAACTTATTATACATACATACCTTCTCCACCACGAAAATATATCGAGCATCTGTCTTCATGACCAGTTTCTCTAACAAATTCAGGTCCCCGGAAATAGCATAACCAGAAGATCCATATGTAGAACAGTCTACAACCACAAGGCTTGGATCCTATTTCATAATAATTTTGAAGCAAGAGAATAGCACATATAAAAGCATCCTTTGTTCCACCGAAAAACATAATAATTCAAAGTAATGTACAAAATGGACACTATTTCATTTGTGAAAGAAGGATAATTCCCTGTCTCTTCCATTCATTAAGTTAGCATCATATATAGTTGTTACAAGCTTGATTCTTGGAAATATCTTAGGCACCAGTTGTGCAATTATTCCCTAATCAAAGACTATTGCTATATTTAAGGACTATTGCTATACTATTGCTATATTTAAAGACTATTGCTATATTTACATTTATTTACATAAATATATTCTATCACACCCCCGCAGTTGAAGCGGGAGGTTGTCGTACGCTGAGACTGTCCCGAAACTCTTCAAAAAGAACCAATGGAAGACCTTTCGTAAAGATATCTGCAATTTGAAAGCGCGATGGGACATGTAAGACACGAACTTGTCCACGAGCAACCTTTTCGCGAACAAAGTGAATATCCATCTCAATGTGCTTAGTGCGTTGATGTTGAACTGGATTCCCGGAGAGATAGATCGCACTAACATTATCACAATAAACCAATGTAGCCTTCTGCATAGGACAATGAAGCTCCAGAAGAAGGTTTCGTAACCAACAAGACTCAGAAACTACATTGGCAACTCCTCGGTACTCGGCTTCGGCACTGGATTTGGATAGGGTAGCCTGTCGTTTTGAGGACCAAGAGATTAGATTATCACCAAGAAATACATAATACCCAGAAGTCGAGCGTCGGGTATCTGGACATCCACCCCAATCAGCATCTGTATAAGAGACAAGGGTGGCAGTCGAAGATGGATAAAGATGCAAGCCGTGATCTAGAGTGCCCTGTATATAGCGCACAATGCGCTTAAGTGCATGCATGTGTTCCTCCATGGGGTTATGCATGAATAAACATATCTGCTGCACAGCATAAGAAATGTCGGGCCTCGTGAATGTCAGATATTGCAGAGCTCCTGCAAGGCTGCGGTAATGTGATGGATCATCATACGGTGTGCTAGATGTAGCACTGAGTTTCGGTTTTGTATCAACCGGTGTGGGAGATGGCTTACAAGATGACATGCCAGCACGATCTATGATTTCTTCTGCATATTTTCTTTGTGATAAAAATAATCCACCTGCATGACGAGTTACAGCTATACCCAAGAAATAACTCAAAGGCCCCAAGTCTTTCATAGCAAATTCGGAGCTGAGAAGAGTCATGATAGACTTGCGAAGCACATCAGAGGAAGTAGTTAAGATAATATCATCCACATACAACAGAATATAAGCTATAGCAGTACCTTTACGGTAGATGAAGAGAGAGTGATCAGATTTGCTGTGAGAGAAACCAATAGAGGAAACATAATCTGCAAAACGTTTGTACCACGCTCGAGGAGCTTGCTTAAGCCCATATAAGGACTTCCGCAGCAAACAAACATAATCAGGATGAACGGGGTCCTTAAAACCCATGGGCTGATGCATGTATACTGTTTCCTTTAGGTCTCCATGCAGAAAAGCATTTTTAACATCAAGTTGATGAATAGGCCATGCTTTAGAAAGAGCCAAACTTAGCACAGTACGAATAGTAGCCGGTTTGACTACCGGACTAAAAGTCTCGCCACAATCCACGCCAACCTGTTGACCTGCACCATCACCTACAAGACGGGCTTTATGCCTCTCAAAAGAACCGTCAAATTTTTCTTTATGTCTAAAAATCCACATAGACCGAATCACATTAACAGCAGGAGGACGAGGCACCAAATCCCAAGTCTTATTTTTAATAAGAGCATTATATTCATCATCCATGGCCATTTTCCAATTCGGGTCTTTAAGGGCAGACACGGGATTACGAGGTAAGGGTGATTTAGTAACATGGGTGTGAAGACCATATTTCTTGTTCGGTTTGAAAATCGCATGCTGACTACGAGTGACTGGCCTGTGTGCTGGAATTGGGGTTGGTGGTACAGGAGAGGGGGCGATGGGCTGACTCGTGTTTGGGCTTGATGCATGCGGTCCAGCATCAGGAGGAATAATAGAAGGGGAGGTATGCTGCCGCTGGACTGGTGGACTTTGAGCTGAGTCGGTGGTGGGGGCTGGACTGCTCAGTATGGTAGGTGAGCTGGGCTGGGCGCTGTGTTGTGAAGTGGGTGATGTATGAGAAGGAGTAGGCGGGGTGAGTTGCACTGCAGATGGGCCAATGTTTGAGGTCAGCTGGTGGACCACATAATGGGATAGGCCAGCATCAAGGAAATCATAAGTATGAGGCAAGGGAGAATGCAGTTTAGCAAAGGGAAAATTTGATTCATCAAAGATAACATGGCGGTTAATGATGATTTTATTCGAAGATAAATCGTAACACTTATAACCACGATGATTTGATGGATATCCCAAAAAAACACACGGAGTAGAACGGGCTTGAAGCTTATTTCTGGTGGGAGAAGGAAAGAGTGGATAACATAAGCACCCGAACACTCGAAGATGAGAATAAGATGGGTCTTTTTGGTAAAGAATTTTGAGAGGGGATTGATAGGCTAAATTTTTGGTTGGAAGTATGTTGAGAAGATATGTTGCCATGTGTAATGCATGATGCCAAAATGATGGTGGTAGAGAAGCATGGACAAGTTGGGTTCTAACAATGTTGTTAATTGTGCGGATTTTTCTTTCGGCTTTTCCATTTTGTGATGATGTATGTGGACAAGAAAGGCGAAAAGATAAACCATTAGCTTTGCAAAAATCCCAAAATGGCCCATTATCAAATTCTCGACCATTATCGCATTGAATATTTTTAATTTCCCGTTCAAATTGAGTTCGAATGAAGGCTCGAAATGAGAGAAATGTGGCAAAAACTTGGGACTTTTTAGACAACGGAAATGTCCACAAAAAATTAGAGTAATCATCCAACAATATAAGGTAATACCGATGTCCCGAAGAGCTCAAAACGGGAGATGTCCATAAATCACTATGAATAATGTCAAAAGGCATAAAAGTGCATGAATTAGAAGCAACAAAAGGCAACTTAACATGTTTTCCAAGAGGACATGAGTGACAAAAATGAGAACTACGAGTTCTATTACACTCAATAGATTTATTTAGCCTAAGGGAGTCTAAAACAGGTGCTCCCGCATGACCTAAACGTGCATGCCATAAAGAAGGTGCTAAAGCTGCAAAAGGTGATGGTGAGATGGCTCGATTTGTGGTGGTGCTGGTGATGGGGTATAGCTCGCCACGACTATCACATCTCATTAGTGGCATCCCCGTCTGAAAATCCTTCACAGAAAACCCAAATGGATCAAATTCAACAGAAACCGAGTTATCAGTAGTAAATTGTCTGACTGAAACTAAGTTTTTAATCAATTTAGGGGCATGAAGGACATTCTTTAAGGTCAATGGTGGGTTCGGGGGGGACAATTTTGTATGACCATAACCACGAATTGGAATGGAATGACCATTTCCGACAATTATACCACGATTATTGCTCAAATTAAAATATGACGAGAGATTACCTTGCGAAGATGTCATATGAGACGTGGCACCGGTGTCCATGTACCAGTTTGCATTGGGTGGAGTGAGCCCGAGAGTGTGCATCGCGGCCTCGATGTCAGTTGGTGTTGCTGTCGCTGAATAGGCCTGCTGCTGGTGAGGACGGGGCCCAAGAATGCCGGCCTGCTGCTGCTGCCTGTGCTGTGGACTGGGCTTGGCCCATGGTGCAGTTGGATATGGACATGGTGGGATAGCCCATGGCCATTGCCAAGGCAGCTGCTGCTGTCCACCAGCCCACGGTGGTTGCTGCTGCCACGGTGGCTGCTGCCACCATGCCTGGGCCGACTGCTGCTGTTGTCCGCCACCCCTACCGCCGCCGCCGCGACCACCACCCTTAACACCGCCGCGACCACCACCACGATTTTTACCACCATTATTGGTCTTGTGTTGGCGATTTTTACCACGGTTTTGCGACATATTTGCAGAATATGAGGAATTGTCATCGAACTCCTTATTCAACGCAGCAATCATGGCGGAATTAGATACAGTGGCGGCTTTCTTGGCAAAACCCGCTTCTTCTAATATGAGCATCGAACGGGCTTGGTAAAAGAGTGGGAGAGGATCTTTTTGACGGATGAGCGTAGCCACACCACTATAAGCATCAGTGAGACCGGCAACCATCTGTAAAACGAGCCGGTTGTTGGTGACCGGCGACCCGACGTTCTTAAGTTGATCAGACAATAGTTTTAACCGTTGACAATATGCGGATGCATTAGGGAAATCCGCCATGTCAGTGGTTGAGAATTCTTGTTCAAGAGTGACGGCACGAGAATTTTTATTGTCTTGGAATATGTCACGTAACCGATTCCAAGCCTCCATTGCTGTCGAGTCGGGTTCCATGATTGTGTGCAACAAGTCACTAGAGATCGTGGAATAAATCCACTGGAGGACTGCTGCATCAAGGGTTAGCCATAAATCCTTTTCGTTATCGGTTGTCGGCACCTTCTCCTTGCCTTTTTCCGGTGGGATTATGTGGTCAATAACCCTATGTGATCTACAATGAATTTTGAAAAGCTCCGCCCACGTCGCGTATTGGACGTTCTCCATCTCAAGGGTGATGGGGATGAGGGACTTGATGTTCGAGACAGCAAAAACGGGATGAAAGGAGGAGGTTTTTGAGTCAGACATGGCTGATTGAAAGAAGGAGAAAGAAGGTTGTGAGAGGAGGCGGAGCACTAGGGCACAACGGAAGATGTGGAGCACTAGGGCTTTGATACCATGAAAGAAGGATAATTCCCTGTCTCTTCCATTCATTAAGTTAGCATCATATATAGTTGTTACAAGCTTGATTCTTGGAAATATCTTAGGCACCAGTTGTGCAATTATTCCCTAATCAAAGACTATTGCTATATTTAAGGACTATTGCTATACTATTGCTATATTTAAAGACTATTGCTATATTTACATTTATTTACATAAATATATTCTATCAATTTGAGTTTTAAAAGTTTCAAATGCCAGATCAAAAATTGAAACATGCTATCACACTGAAATGTTCTTCTCAAGTTTAGAAAGAAAATGGCATTGTATACAAATAATATCATGTGGAAGTGCACTGTTTCCTCATTTTCTCATAAACACATTACGGATAACATAACATTTAACAGGCTTATGACCTCAAGGCCTAAATATCCTGATTGGCATTTAGCACACTAAATGAGTTGCTATAGCAAATAGTATGTATATCAAAAGTAATTTGCTAAAGCATAACTTTTTTAAAATAAAAATTTAATACAAAGCAAACTTTTATAGCTGTGCAATGAATTAGAACAAAAGTGAGAATTAATGTATGCCTGAAGCAATAAGCGGCCAGATACAGCTCCTCTGCTAGATGCCATAATTCCAAGACTATAACGGCTGCAACGAAGCAATGCCACCACATCTGTTAGGCATAAAATTGTAAAGTTATATAAACATTTGAGAAAAAAAACTACATTGACAGAGATTATAAAAAATTAATTAGCTTCATCAGGAAACAAGAGAAACAACTGCGACCTTGAATTGTCCTATTGACCTGCAGTTGAGAATTGAAATAATCTGGAGATTCACAAAGTAATTTGTAGAACAGTTCTCTCTGAGTCACTCTCTTTTCCTGAACCAGAATCTGATAACACATCTCCATCACCTTCCACACTAGATACAATACGCATAACGCAATTAGATAGAGAACTCAATAAGAACGAGGCAAAAAGAACAAAAGCAATACATATGAGCGTATACTCGGACAGAGTCATATCTTTTGTATTGAAATTTTGAAGAACATCAATCTATCTGTACCAAAATGAGAGTCCATTACTATAGATTCATCAAGAATGAAAAAGCTAAAAATAGACTGTTTTAGTAATTGTTATTACTTAAATTGAGTTAGGAGGTTCAATTGTAAATTGACAACTTTTGCAAAATTGACCAATACAGGATAAAGCAGCTATACATCACTTTTTATTATTATTAGTATTATTTGCTAAGTAATTTATATATCACTTTAATCCGTCTGTGTGTTGAAAATGTTTGATTGAGAAAATGAATTACACCTCTAATGAAGGCTTTTGCAGTTTTTTCTCGCATCAAAGACCTTTTGCAAGACGAATGTGAGAGAAAAATCCACGACACATCAGTCAACAGTCCTCGCCCCACTCTGCTATTCTTCGAGTTTCTACTAACCTGTTTAATCAAAGTGACGATTGATCAAACATTTAGTGTTTTTTACATGCACAATCAGTACAGTTTATGTTTAAAGTGAAACAAAAACAATATAGTTACTAGATCGAGTTTCGCAGTTTTTGAGTAGAATTAGAATTTAAATAAAAAAGGTAGTGAGGAATTTCAAACCAGTGGGAGATCGGAGATAGCAGGAGTCGGAGAATTTAAGATCTTAAGGAAATTGAGGACAGCTACTTCGATTCTTGCTCGGACCTTCAATTATCGCAATTTCAGTAACAAGATCAGTCAACAGTATATACAAACATACACACAGGCGCGCGTGAATTAATACGTAAAAATACATATGAATGACATATAGAGAGAGAGATAATGGATACTTGAGAAGGAGGAAGGATGTCGGCGAAGCAGAGGTGTTGATCTGAGAAGAAGATGGATGATTTGCAGATATCTGCCATAGCTTTCTCAAACCTCAAACTCAAGCTCTATGTATTGGGCAAACTTGCGCGCCAGCTGCCAGTTCAAAATTTCATATTCTTACTACCGGGGCAGCGGGGCTCCGACGTTGCGTGCGTTCACTTTCTATTTCTTTTCTTTTTTCCAAATATTTAGTGGGCAAATGATCTTTTCTTTTCTTTTTCTTTTTTTTTCAAAGAATTAATATTTTCACAACTAAAATTTAATATTTTTACAAGTTTTCACTCACATGAGTGCGAAGTTTATTTATTATTCATATGAGAGTTATCTTGTGAAATTATCATTTTTATTTGTGAAAATATCAATAATTTATGTAACTAAAATTAGTTTATTTTTTGGATTAGGATATAATGTTGTTGAGTTTATTGCTTTATTTTTTTATACTTATTGTTGTTATGCTGGCTTCTGTAGTAAACTTTTTAATTATTAATTTTGATATTTGAGTTATTGAAACTTTTGAGGCTTTTATAAGCACCTTTCAAGTCTTTTTAATAATAACAAACAAAAAACTAACTTCAAGTTCTAGTTATGAACCGGAATATTATTCACCTTGTCGTGTTCTTATTTGATAAAATTTCTAACTTAAGCCGTGGCGAAGTTAGAAAATTTATTCAGTAGGGCCAAAATATTGTTATGCTATAAATAAATTAGGGGGGTTCAGGGTCAATTTGTTTAGATAATTTTTTTTGTTTTTGACCGGTTGTATATGTAAAACATGTATTTGGTTACAATATTGTTAATATAACAAGTAATAACATTATATATATATATATATATATATATATATATATATATATATATATATAAATACCTTGATCTCTAATACGCATATCTAATCACAAATTTGTTAATAAATATTTAAATTTCTTATGTTATAAAAATAATATAAATTAGATTATTATTTATTTTAAAAATATGAGAGAGGAAGATGCATACATCAAGTAGTAGAAGTAATATGAAATTGAGAAAGTTATAAAAAAAATCAATTTGACCCCGTATATTAAAAAAATTATAAAATTTCAGTTGGGTCAATTTATTCATTACACTTAAATTTCTTCTAAATTTATCATATATTATAAAATAATTTTTTTTTCCAATGGGTCAATTGACCCGACACTCTCTAATGTGGCTTCACCACTGAGCTTAGGTGTCATCTGATTAGGAATATTGCCCATAAATTTCATAATAAGTAGTCAAAGAGTCATAATGAAAACCCTATTAGTATGTTAGGATGGGTCATTCATTTTCATTTGACACCTATCATAATGATAAACGACTCCTCTCGCCGTGACTTTTTCTTGAATTCTCAAGAGTTTTGTCGTTGATCATCAAGAGGAAACAATAATTATCAAAAATCGTCACTCATCAGCTCCGTCTTTACTTAAGCAATCAAAGTGAGGTCGAAGCCCTATTTCTTGATTGATTTTATCAGACTCTTGTTTTTTTTTCACGTGCTTGTTCTCTTTATATCATTTTCACCATATCAGTTGAAGACGGTTCACAATATTGCATAAAAAAGAAAATTGCTACAAGTCGTTTTCTAACACATGGACCCTAAATCCAGTACGAAGAGATTTGAAATCTTCAAAAACTGGTACCTACCTAGCTACTACATAGCTAGCCTAGGTGAATAAAACAAGAGATCGAGCAATAGAGAAGATCCAATTAAGGTATGGCAATATATAGTAATAGTGGAGGTGGACCAAAAGGGCCAATCCCTTATCACTTGCGATATTTCCCTTCATGTCACGTAATGCCAATTTGCTTCTATCAATTTGCTAGCTACCCGTGCATAACACATCTATCCTATTAACTTATACATAGCCAGAAAAATGCAACCTTTAAAAAGTAGTTGCCTATACTTAGTAATTAGTAGTTGTAGTTTATTTCTACGTACAAGATTATATGTACCGCTCCACCAGCTACAACTGTAGCGAAACAAACCTTTAATTACTTAATTACGCAAGGAACAAAAAAAAATCATGTAAAGGAAGTTAAATTGTACTCGGCTCCTAATTAATTAACTCGATCTTATAATATTTTTCTAGTCTTAGCTTTTAGAAAATTAATATTTCGCTTCTTGTTTTATATATATAGTATTTTAAAATTAGAACATGTTACTATCATAGACTTTGTAGTAGTTTTCATGCGCAACTCATGCATTGTGCATATATTGAAACTATATATAGGTTAACTAGCTAGCTAGTGAGCCCATCTGCATTGCAACTTGCGAGCGTGGAACATGGTTGTCAATTTTATACTTTTTAAAAGTCTTTTGAGGTTTCCTTTGATCCATCGGACCGACTAGAAGGAGCTCGGTTCTTTTTAAATAAGGTCTCGAGTTTGAGCTTTGCGAATGGAAAATATAGTGTTGAAAGAGCTCTCCCAATTGGGTCCGACCATAGCTCGATTTTGAATTAGTCAGAACCTAATGGTTGCCGAATATCAGGAGGTGAAAATCAAAAATCAAAGAAGTTAAACAAAAAATACATATTCAGTTGACGTACAATTGTGGTTGTTGAGAATTAGTATTCTCACAGTCCCTACGTTTGCATAAAAAGTCTCATTTACAAACATTAAGGATTCTGAGGTTTCTTTTATATGCATTTTTAAATTTATTGAGTTATAATATCACTGATACAATAATAATAAAATGGTGGATATATATTTTGCCATTTTCCCTTTAGAATTGCATGTAAAAATCTCTCTCTCTATATATATATAGCATTTGTTAAAAACATGAACAAGACGTACAAGGCGTAATAACTCATCTAAGACGGGATTTTTGACTGAAAACCAAAATGACTGAAAATTTTAGGAAAATGCTTTTATTCCGTATATAATATTACTATAAAAAAATGATATATATTGTGACTTTATAATTCGATTTTTTACTGTTAAAACTTTTATAACATATTTGATACAGTAGACCAATTATATAATTTTATTAAATTTCATATATTAATATACATCGTAATCGTAATTCAGCTGAAATCTTTTACAATATATAAAAGACTCTTACTGTAAATATTAGTCAAGGAATTAAAATTTGAATAAAGCGAAAATCTTGTTAATTGAAATTTATAGTTTGGCAGAATAAAGTAAAAAAGAAAAAGAAAAAAAGAGAAAGTAATTTGAATAATCTTACGCAGAGTGCATAACACTTGTCTTTTTTTTAATTTTAGAGTTAATTGGTGTTAAATAAAAGGATACGTGTCAACATTTAAGTGATGGGACACAAAAGGACAGAAAATTTAAGAACAGAGGAGCTGCTCTCGCTCACGCATGCATGACTTAATTATGACTACCACCATTTGTCATGAGGCATTTATTAATTTAATAAAGCCAACTTTTGGCATTAATATATTTTGGTCAAACCTACGTATTTGTTTCTTCGCCTCGGTCGTACCCTTAAACTAGAAACCCAGCTGGTCGAAGAAGCTAAGTAAAAGATGAATGCGCGTTGGACTGCCTAGGTTTTTTTTTTGGGAGTTTTGACATTTGAACAAAGTCAATCTCCAATACAGGAAATCCCTAATGGAAACGCAAAATCTAGTTCCTATATTTCGCCACAAGTGGCCTAACTCCCTTTTTCTCTCTCCTCAATATATATAAAGGAGCTTCCCTTCCATATTTTCTCACAAGTACCGATCTCTCTTTCATGCACGTACTGACGTACACACACACACACACACACACATATATATATATATATATATACACACACGCAGTTGAAGAAAAGACAGGGCGCGGCATTTTAATGGGAGAATTTGTTAGTATGGAGGAAGATTGGGGTCTGCAAGCTATTGTCAGAGGATCCACCGATTATTTTGATGATCCGGCCGCTATTTCTTCATTCGGTTCACTGAATTATATTCAGAATAATAATAATGATGATGATGATGGTTTTCATTTCAGTACTTTTCCTGATCTTTTTGAAGCCAATTATAACAGTAATGATAAAGTTGTTGCGGATGAATTAGATGAGCTTTACAAGCCCTTTTATCCCATGTTTAATTCTTTTTCCCCACAAGCTCCCATTCTTACCTCCGATTCTTTCCCTGAAGAAGAAGTCCTGAAGTTAAAGCCAGAAGATCAAGAGATCCAAGTTATCCAGAAGCACACAATTCCTGCTGCTAAATCTGCTAAAGTTGCTGCTAGTCCTCCTAAAACTACTTCTGCCCATGCAGCTAAATATAAAAGGTGCGTGCGTGCGTATAATTTTTGAATTATTTAATTTGTTGCCTCATCCTTAAATCTATCTATCTATCTTGTCTCGCAATTTTAATCAGTGACAATTTTACTTCTGTTTTTAAAAAAATCAGGAAGAACCAACAGAAAAGGGTGGTGGTTCAAGTAACTGCTGATGGTCTTTCTTCTGATTTGTGGGCTTGGCGTAAATATGGTCAGAAACCCATTAAAGGATCACCTTATCCAAGGTATATATACATATCTACATTATATATATATATATATGTATGTGTATAGGTTTTGGAACGTACGTGTTATTTATTTAGTAGTGAAGTTTGTGTGGTTGATTGAAAAGCAGGAGCTATTATAGGTGTAGTAGCTTAAAAGGATGTTTGGCAAGGAAGCAAGTTGAACAAAGCTGTACTGATCCCGGAATGCTTATCATAACCTACTCCGGGGAACATAGCCACAGCCATCCAACTCGACGGAGTTCTCTTGCCGGTACAAACCGGCACAAGTTCACCAGTAGCCCGAAAAGCCCCTCATCGGTCAATACCTGTACTATTGTGGCAACACCCAAAGACTCCAGTTGCTCTCCAACATCAGATATCAGTACTGAAGAAGTAGTAATTCACCAGCAGCCCATTAAACATGAACAAAAGGCTGAAAAGGATGATGAATTTGTTATACCAGATCATATGATCTTGAACGACGATTTCTTTCTGGGATTAGAGGATTTGGATGCCCTAATTTCGACTTCAACCTTTTACAATTTCTCTACGGAACATGATCATTTTAGGTAACAGATTTAAAAGCCTAGCTAGATCGAGATCCTAATTAAATTTCTTCTGTCTAGCTAGTTTTGGCTTTTTAGTATTATTATTTGAACAAACTAAACACAATTATAGTTTTGGCTTTCTATCTTGTTCTTTTTTTGTATGTATTCAATTCTCTTCAATCCAAGCTGACACGTACTCTGTGCATAAATCCGCGGTAATTGAATGTCAAAGAAGTTGGCGCACTAATTTGTACATATTATACACTTGAATATTTATGATAATATTTATCGGTGGAATATGTACTACAATTTCACTTCCAACTGTGATTGAAAGCGATGGTCAAAAATTAAATATACTCCATTTTATATTTTAAGTAGATAAGGCTCTCTATGTATTCATGCCGACTTCTATGCAAGTGGCTCTCGACTACCATTATTCCAATAATTGTATGGTCTTTTATGCTAATTAGGTTGAGGAAAAAATTAACCAACAAAATAATTAATACAAAACTGGGGATATGCATCATTGAAATTACTATGTATTTAGTACATTTGTTTATTTATTCCGACTATATTTATTATTAATACTAGTCCTCTGACATGCACACATCATCTATGCTTGTGAAAAGAAAATATAAATAAATAAAAATAAGAGTTAAAAGATAAGAGATTGTGATAGAGTGGGAAAGTAAAAATAAGGATAAAAGAATAAAATAGAAGGATATATACAAAGCAGTCTCAAGACTTTATAAATCATCAACTTAATATGATTCTTTTCACAAATACACAAAAAATTGTGCACAAAAAGTATGACTCGTGTATTGTTTATCGATGAAAATATAGAAAACATATAATCATAGGTCTCACTTCCTATTTTCTCTCATTTTTTATATTGTTTGTACACAATTTTTGTGTTACTCTTGTAGAAATTGACACGATATCTTCAAGTTTGTTACCATAATTTCATACCGCCATTAAATTAATTAGTTAGTCACATATATACTTTAAGGATAAATATATATAAAGCAAAAATACATTCTTAATAATTATATATTGTATAAATTAAATAAAACACTTTTTACGAAATGAAATATAGAGTACTCCATGACACATGACATGGTTAATTAATGTAGGTGGCATTTATTCTACAACCGTCCTCAATCATATGAACAAGAGACATTTTTGTTCCATTCAAACTATCTTTCATGGTTTCACTAAACAAAGCAGTCAATTAGGGCAGACGTATGAAATTTATCAAAGAGGGGCACTTTTTATAATTAAATATAAAAAATAAAAAATAAAAAATAATTCTATCTATTACACAAAATTAAATAGTATTATTTACAAATATTAATAATGTATTTTTATCCAGTGGTTAATTTTGCATAGACATGGCACAGACCACAACAGAGAAATTTGTAGCATGATAAGCTCATGGGATAATTAAATAAGTCACAAGATACATATGTTGCGTTCTAAGTTTATAAGGAAATATCAGTTTCCTTTTCCAAAATTGTAAATTTGTTACATCTGTCAAATTCACTTGATCACCTTTTAATTTATAAATAATGTTACTATCACATTAAAAAAAAAGTCACATAATGCTCACATACACACACATGCATATTTGTGGATCCCACATATCAGGCAAAACCCACAATATGCATGTATGTATATATGAATATTATGTGATTTTTTTTATGTGATAGTAGCATTGTTGTTAATTTATAGGTGCGCGACAGTGCTACTTTTTTTTCCATAGGATTGACCGGCCAACTTTTCGCCACTTCACGCATTGGGGTTCCTTCTCCTTCAAACTTCAAAGAATAAGATTCCGTCTTTGGTTGCGTATATATCTTCATAATCATAACTTAATTGAAGAAGATAAGCAGAGTTCATTATCATCATCTCCTTCACGGCTCCAGCACTACTATATTTGTTTTGTTCGGTAATGACTTATTTTAAAATGATTTATAAGTTAAAATATAAGTTGTTTTAAGTTGGGACTTATAAGTAAAAGCGTTCAACATCAATTTGATTTATAAGTCAGAAATTAAGTTAAAACAAGTTATGAATGTGTTCGGCTCATAATGATTTATAAATTAAAATAAATATAAAGATTACTAAAACTAACATTAATAAAAAGAGGGACAAAGTAGAAGAGGGACAAAATAGACATTACATTTGGTCAAACTAACTTATTTTAAAATGACTTATAAGTTCTTTTTAAATAAGTCACAAATATTAATTACTTATTTTTTTTGATTTAAAACTCAACTTATAAGTCAAAACATAAATGATCGCCAAACACTTTAATAGTGAAAATCAACTTATAAGTTGGTTTGACTATCTAAGATAGCACCACAAACGACTTTGCCACCGGCCATATATATTATCCTCTCTTTTTTTCCAAAATATATATAGTATTATTACATATTAATTTTTGAAAGTTTGTCTGACAATAAAAAGATGCATATTGTAAAAAGTTTTATTAATTATAAGATTTATTATAATTTATGATTTTAAATGAATCATATATCAATTTTAAAATATATGGTTGGCAATTTAAAACAGATAATAAATCTTTCTGATCGAGCCATGACATGATGGTATGTACTAGTTATATATGGTACCATACACATATATGCTCTAATTTTGTGCTTTAATTTTAACGCTAACAAATACCCACCGATTTTGATAGCAATGCAAGAGGAGAGCATTAACTTGTATAAAATCTTAATTCTTCACTTTTGTTTTTTGAAGAATTTTTATATATATATACGGTCACTTTCTCTAACGAACCTTAAGTAACGAACCAAGAACGAACCGGATATAGCGACGATTTTTTCCGTCGCTATAGCATGCAAAGCCGACGTCATAGCTATGGTAATGGTTCGAACCGTCACTATAGCTAAAAAATCCGTCGCTATAGTCGGTTCGTTCTTGGTTCGCTATTTAAGGTTCGTTGGAGAAGGGGATCGTGTGTGTGTATATATATATATATATATATCAGTGGCGGAGGGAGGGGGCGGAGGGTGGCGGCCGCCCTCTGCTCGCCGGAAATTTTCAATGTATATACCACCTCCTTCCCCACACCATTTCCACCTCCGCTCCCTGCTCGCCGGTGTCCGCCTCCCCCTTTGGGGGGATCCTGGCTCCGCCACTGATATATATATATATATATATATATATATGTGTGTGTGTGTGTGTGTCAGAGTGTGTGTGTGTGTGTGAAGGGGTACATAGGGACGCGCCTAAAGATCTATGGCGACCGGTGGTTGCATAGTTACCTTTGTTACTATTACTCCATAATTTTTATTTTATTTTTTGCTAAATTATTATTCCATAAGTATTATATACTACTTATCCAGCACTTCAGTCCAAAATGTAGTGCAAGATACCTTTGGATACAATTAGTCTCGAAAGGTGGCTCGAGTCATGGGTTGGATCACTATAGTAAATATTTGTTATGAATAAAAAATAAGTAAAGAATATCATTACGTTTAATATAAGAATTAACAGTCGAAATTAAAATTGAAAAATTCGCGTCTGCTACTAATAGTAACGGATGACGAAAGTGGTCCGCTATTGAAAATAGTACTGTCGTAGGCTATTATTAGTAGCGGATGTTGATTGAACAATATATAGAGATGATACTTATTTTTGATTCATAACAAATACATCTTGTTGGTCATTATATATATATATATATATATATATATAAAACACACATTGATGACAACTTTCCAAATTGGGAATTAACATGTAGCTAATTAACTATGTATATCCTCTAGTAGGGCGGCTGAACAGAAGTAGGTCAAGTTTAGTTGGCTTTATCAAGGCTACAAGCCATACTGCAGGCCGCAGGGTCTCCCTACCTACATACTGCATACATTCCGCGGGAAGCCACCTCTCCTTCTAGGGGTGAAAAAGTGTGTATATATATATATTAGCACTTCAAACATATATTCTCGAAAACATTCTCATCACACATGCATGTAACTACTCCTATTATTCTTATTGGAGACCATAAATTAGACTCTTTGATCTAGCTATAGGCTGATCCGATTCTAATGGATGAAGATCCATTACCAGCAGTACCACCTCCATAATTAACAGAAAATGACACCAATAATATTAATAATATTCCATACTTATTCACACCTTCACTACTAATTAGTAATTTCATCAACTTCATCACATATGAACCAATATTATTATCCTACTAATTCTTCTTCACTAATTCCTACACCAACCACCACCACCCCACATAACACAAAGCTGCGACCAGTTTGCTCTAGACAATATCGACTGGCTAAGCGTCCGGCGCTTACGACCGAATGCCCGCTGTCAACAAATCAGACTAGCTTCGAGGAATGATAATAATACTCGTATTAATATAAAGTGATTTAGGAGGAGACAGCAAAAAAAAACGCAAAGCTGGTAGGACCAACAAATCTGTTCCTCCTAGTAGGAGCTCTGAGGATATTCTGGATGATGGCTACAAGTGGAGCAAATACGGCCAGAAAGCTGTTAAAAATACCAAACATTCGAGGTATGTACATTTATTCCTCTCTCTGTCTCTCTGTCTTTTATCTGGACTTGCCGGTGTTTCCCACTCATGTAAGAAAGAGGGGAGGTCGTGGAAAATAAATATAATTTTGCAGACTTAAATTCTTTAATCCTCTAACAGATAAAATATCATCTTGCAATCACTGATTTATCTCTTTATTATTTTTGTCTAACATGAACCAAGGAGCTATTATCGGTGTACGTGAAGAAGCAACTTACGAAGGTATTCACAACCATCCTTGTGAGAAACTTTGAGCCCCCTTTTGAGGCAACTTCAGTTTCTCTCCAGATTCTAGATTCGGTTCAGTACCATGTGTATCTGTGTGCAAGCTTTAATGCCAAGAAAGCTGCATGTATTTTAGCTGTAGATCAAATATATACCTTTTAGTCCCTCACGTATAATGCATAGAGAAAGAGAATCACTTCTGTAATTAACTATTTATATAAAGGGTAATGCAGTAATTTAAAATACATTCAACGCCTGAAAATATCCCCCTTAGAAATGACAGATAGTAATTGGCATGTGTTGACTGGTTTATACAAAACATGATTCAACTACAATATATACAAGCCTACCCCCACCCCTTCCTAAAATTTGAAAAATAAACAACTGAAAAGATATTTCGTGACTCGATAGAGAAGAGAAATGAAGAAGGACGAGAGGGAAGGAATTAAGAAGGGGGTTGTCTTCAAAAAAGTTTTTAAAAAATACCAATAAATTAATAATTAGATATCCCCGGAGGGCGGAGGCTTACATTATTATCTGCTTCCACCAAAAACCTACAAAGGAAGTTTGGGCTGTCCTGCTGCACTGAAACAAAATTATAATTCAGTAGGAACAAGGACTGCAGACGAGCTAGAAATGTAAGCAGCAGCTAATTAAGGTATGCGGAGATCTTTTCCCAAGTGAAGTAAATGTCATCAGAAATTTACATTTCTTTCTGAAGGAGCAGGAGTGAAACTGTGTAACGGAATTCTCAACTGGAACTCTTCAAATAAAATGAAAAGAAAATCTTCCTCTGAACTAGAATCCGCATGACAATAGCTTATAACTGGAAAGAGCCTAAATTTTGACCAAGTCTGGAAAGTAGTATTTTTCTATCACCAACCCATTCTAGCCGGTACGAGAGATCAAGATTATGAATCAAGAGCTTCAATCTGTCTGTTTCATTCGTAGCACTTGCGGATTCCTACCAAAAAGATTCTTACAGATTATTATGCTCAAGACCGTACAATACACGTTCATTTAAACTTTCAATCTATACCAGATGCATTCAGAGAGAAACGTTCCGCTGGAATAATGAATAAGGAATTAATAATTACCTGCCGATTAGCCTGCCGCTCATTACCCAGTACATTTGCCATTACGCTTGACCTAGTAGAATTGGGTGAAAATCCCTCCCACGGGGGAACAAATATCAGTTTAGTGCATTGGACAGGAACAAGATTCCGGCTGAGTTTCTCCCACCACACAGATCCCAATGACCACCATCTGATCATCAACCCATGCTCAGAAAACGCAACTAGTCCCTGCAGTTAGATGACAATTGTAAATCATTAATGAGATACTATTCACTAGATTTAAACTAGTGGCAGATTTCAAAAGCCTGTGATTTAGTGAAAGACATGACAGAGAAAAGATTTAAATATTTCAAATCTCTGCTGATAATATTGAACGCAACTAAGATCATGCAAAATATATACAGAAAAAAGTAATGTGAGAATAAACTCCTAGAATTAGTAGAACATCAATACGGAGCTATTGAAGGCAACAGCAACATAGAAACGGGAAGGGGAAATTTTTTTGCAATACACAGAAATGTAGGAAAGATTTCGGTGAAAACTGACTTAAATGTGAGCTTTGACAATCACCTCAAAATGCTAGTAGCTCGAGCTTATTTTTATCAATGAGGAAGGAATACAACGTTAACAGTTACATGTTCTTTAAAGCATAACAATGTTCAAAATATGCATATATAAAAGTTATGGAATATAAACATAAGGGAACAAAAACCAACCCTAGTCTTGTGCCATAAGCCAGGTCGCAAGCATGCTGATATATATAATCATTAATATTAAGCCTAGAAGATATAGCTAGAAATCTATGCATACAAGTATAATGATATAATCCGTCCCATCATCCACAACTATAGTCTTTTTTATTTCAGCTTATTACAATGTGTCAACATTAGATGACGGAGAAATAGCAAGCATATATGGTGAGATTTTTGTTGGGAGAAATTGGTCCTCCAGTGGAGTTCATGTGCGCTGGATCCAGTCTATGAGTTACTGTGTAAATTGTAGCTCAGATAAACTCTAATCTTGGCTGTAATGGTGGGCCCAGCTGAAGGATTAAATATGGATGAATCCAAAAACCAATTAAACTTAAACCAGAATAACCTTTTTCTAAATCAACCAACACTCTTAACATCTTCAACAATGAATATTCCAATAACTAACATTACCATATCATAATTCTTTTAACTTTTCAAGTTTGAGATTACAATTTGATATGTCAATCAGATATGGTGTTCAAAGCAAAACTTATTAGGCTATATAACTCCACAATGTTAGGACAGATCGTACCAGCTACGTGTGAAACCTATTCTAATAATCAGCAACAAAATTCATATGCACATGCTATAACTGATTTCAAGAAGAACACAGATGGTCACAATAATCAGCAGGACAATGAAAATTGGCTTCATGAGGTCTCCAAATTGTTCGCAAGTACCTCTCCATCCAGTGAAAAGCTTAGAGCTGAAATTGCAGTAGCGATTGACAGTTCTGAATCTCCTCCAAGCAAACTAGGAAGTCCTGGAGGTCCACTTGCATCTAAGACCTTTATTACTGTCATACTACAATAGAAAATGTTTGTAAGGAAATATTTAGAAGCATTTCTTATTCTTCAAGCAAACAAACTGAAGTTGGTCTTTAAGACTTCGAAATGGGAATAGATCAAATTCTTGACTTCATAAGCATTCAATTTGTCCAAATTACAGACAAAATGCTTTGGATTGCCTTACTTATTAATCATGAGTTGCTTGCAATAAAATGAAACAAATAAGGTTTTTTGGAAACTGTAGAGGTACGTGTACGCGCATGTGAGCGAACGTGTTATCTAAAAATTGATTTACTATTGTACCTGACTGACTAGTACAAAAAGTACTACTTGATTTGGGGTTTGTCTACAAATTAACATAATACATGCATGTTATTCGAGCTCAAAACCTATCAGCCCCAAATTTAACTTCCATTACCTTTGCATCTCATATACCCGAATGCTAGCATTGTTAATTTCTCCAAATGCATCTCCAACAGCCAGCCGAGTTGATTTGTCATTCAGGGCTACCATCGGGTATACACGTACAACTTCCTTTAATGCTGCCATTGAACTCTGAAGGCAAATTCTGCTCATGACTGAGTTCCCAGGATCCATCGTCTGCAATACAAAATTGATCACCTGCAAACCTGTCCACAAGTTAGATTATAACACTGAAAGCATTTACACTAAGAATTCTTTTCAATTTACAGAATACACATCGTAGAAAAAGCTATATTATACAAGAGAAAATTATGGATTAGGTGATCTTGGCAATGGGAAGTAAAAGTGTTCTGAAAATTATGTGCTGAAAAAATAGAGTTATTGTGAAGAATAGTCAGTCACCTAAAAACATTAGAGATTAACAACAGAAAATGGTTGAAGAAATATACTTTTGAAAAATTGTTTCACTTAAATGGTAAGCAATAATCATCAAAGACACTGATGAATAAGTGCTCCCAAGTGAGTGAGTCCATAAGAAGGTGAAACAAACTAATAATTAGCAAATACATTTCTAACAAAACGAGCCATCCAAATTAAATGTAATCAGAGAGAGCGGAAAATAATCAATAAATGGAATAGTTTTTAACCTTTTGAAAGTGATTGCTTTAGTCAGTAGTGAAGTATTATCTGTGAGAAAAAAATGATTTGGTCTCAAGTAGGTAAAGAGCCACTTCAAGTGCAGCATTCAAAGATTTAATGAATAATGTAAAAACTTTCCAATTTCAAATTTGGAAAAAAAAATCACAGAGCCAATCCTGTCCTCTATTTCAAACTCTTCCACTTTAAGTTCAGAAATTAAAATTTGAACCCTTCCAGAGGAAGGCCGATTTGTTTTTTCTAGAAGAATACTATGCGGCATTAAAGCATTTTGGGAGTACCATAGTTTTGAAGCTCTAATCAAGTTTGTAAACCCATAACAATGTCAAGAAGTACAAGAACTTCTGAACTGGGGGGAATGTTAGCGTGCAAGTACTAGTCCAATACAAGGACACAAGTGTGTTCAATCCATAATCATGAAATGAAGGGATTTTGACACATTTATGTCCATATATGAATTCAACTCAAAATGCCATAATCCTAACTACTTTGGGTTGGCTAGATGAATCTTCTATTCCTTCATTCCCAGTAAGCATTTTTATATATCGATGCACATTACATTAACATAATTTTTTCCCAAGGTTGATATCTGCAAGAGATCCACAAACCCAAACAATTTCATAAATGAAAAGGCAAAAGCAGAGTGGCTTAACCCTCGTCTACTACTTTTGAACGTGGGTATTCACAAATAAGAGTATCAAAGATAAAATTATCTTTTCTCTTCTTTTTTTCCCCAAATAAAAATGGAATTTTCTTGGCTGTATAAAAAAGGTTTCTACAAACCTATCAAAAATAAAATAAAAAGTGTCTTTACAAACCTTGTCAAGGTATTGAGCCAAGTATCTTGGAGAACCACGCACAATCTTGATGAGAATCATGAGGGATACTACATGAACAGGTGAATCAGATGCAGTAGACCAAATTTGACGATCTACCACATTCAAAAACCCTGGTATATCGGCCATTGCTAAACTTGGAAGAAGAATCCCTACCAAAGTCTCCCGAATGTCAAGAGATGGAGCTGGATTATGTGCTGTTGAGTTGGCAGATGCACCACTCACACACTCTATTTGGAAAAATATATCGCCTAACAAACGAGGTATTTCAGAGCCGATGCAGGCCTTCCATGTATTCTCCATACCTTCTGCTAGAATCTCTGCTGCAGTTGAACTATATTTTTCATTCATGGCCATAACCAATTTCATTAACGGATGTACAGTTAGCACGGAAAGATTTGGCTTCACAAGACTAGGGTACCAAACAGCCAATGCAGCAGCAACAATAATATGAGATGTCATTGCATCTTGACTAGTTCCTTCAACACAAAAAATCCAGTCTTGCCCTTCAAATGATTCTAGCCATGCAAGTATTTCAGATTCCTCAGCCTCAGAAACTCTTTCAGTAAGCTGCCCATCAGATTTCAAAGTGTTTGTGGATGTTTCCTCCATACAAGAATATTTATTTCCACTTTCTACTATTACATCTCCGGAGCCTAGAAGTTTTGCATGATCAATAGCTTTTTCACTGCACAGAGGTCGAGGGATGCCCCGTGTAGCAGCACAATGGAATAAAGAGCGTGCAGCCATTCGTACGTGTTCACTTTTATCTTGCCATAAACTTACCAAAAGCTGCAAAACAAAAAAGTTAGACACACAGACATTTCCAAGAACAAATAATCCTCTCTAGCATCACAAGCAAGAAAAAATTTCCAATTCAACAAATAATGTGTATTAATTTCCTAAACATTGATGATCTACAAGAGAACAAACAATGAAAAGAAATAACCAGATGTTTTGGATTCCTTTTCCTCCTTTCAACACTAGCAACCATACTTTTCATCGTCGAAACCATAATTTTATAATGAAGATATTCATAGTAGCTTCCTTCACATATTAAAGTTGTAAGGAAGCAGTTTAACTGAGTCCTCTGTCTGGAAACCAAAAAGACAAAGCAATAGTAGAGATAACTTTAAAAGTAAACAAGAGTTTTTAGGGTCAACTGAATACAAGATACTACTATATTTTACTCCATCTTTTAACAAATAAATTAAATAATAACAGCGCATTTGAAAGTTTCACAACAGATGCTACGAACTACAATTATTTTTTTACCCTGTCATTGTTAGGTGTAACCATACTACATTACCCTGATTCATTTTCAAATGAATATGTTTTCCACTTTTCCTCTGTATTTTACAAACAAAATAAATCACGAGAGAACATCTGAAAGTTTCATAACAGGTGGTACATTGCCTGTTCCAAAATTTTATGCTTAAGCATACTCCACCATCCTGTTCATTGTACGAATAATGTTAACAACCCTTAATCTTTTGTGTAAACAAGTTATAATAAACAATTACTAGAATGAAATCTTGGTGCATCATATCAGTTTTCGTCAATTTCAAGTCTCAAATGGAATGGTGGAAACGTCATTCTAAATATACAGATGCCATGTGAAAATTTTAATCATCAAGGTAACATCAGAAATTTAACCAAAACATACCACCATTCACATGATATGTTACCTGGAGCAAAGGTGGTTTAATATCTGGAATTTTCTCTGCGAATTTGCGTGTGTAAAATGCTGCTAAAGCACTGCAAAGAGAGAGATAAGGGGCACACAATTACTGTATACAGTTTTCAGATAACATATAAAAATGAAAATTTTATTAATATCGGTGACTTCACATTTGGCATCAAGCTGTTTCTGATTTATTATGGGCAAACCCATTAAAAGGCATACTGCAAAAATTGTTTGATTTGCTACCTAGAAACCATATATGCAAGTTCAGTACTGGCTAATATATCATGCTGACCTAAAAATTCTTCAAGGCCAGAGTCGGCTCAAAAAGATGGATCCCAATATTTCATTTGTATTCCATTTTAGATTTTGAAATTTTTAATCCAATGATTTTCATTTTTCTCAATGAAGTGCCACATAGTCGATTCTCGAGTTAATTAAGTGAAGACTTTAAGTTCAAACCAATACAGAATCACTTATTCTTGAGTAGATTAGGAATAATGAATGAATGGAAAAATAAATGGTTTAATACAGCCTGCATTGGTCCAAAAACTGTAATACCTGCTGGCTGTGGAACACGAATGAGATAAACTAATCAGGTGTTGGGCAAGGGACACCATGGTTACTGATCTGATAGCACAGAACTCTGATGATGATCTCCAAAGCTGAAAAGTTAATGGAATTTTTAGATAAAAAGAAATGGTCCAGACCTGGTCCTAACATCCAATGCAGTAAAATGGGGTACCTCAAGTGCAGCACTAGGACTAGGAAATGTCAATGTGAGAGACCCTTTGTCCCCTAGCAAACCAGAACCGACAATGAAATTCTCTGGTCTCTTAAACTTCATCTCAGTTATTAGCAGCTTATCAAGCTCACAGTCTACATCCCAGAAATGCAAAAAGGACAAGCTAAACTGAAGAAGACAACCTTCAAGTGATCGATCCCAGTCATTACTTTCCAGAATATCAGTTGAGGTACCTTGCAAACCAAGACCATCATCTGCAACCATGTGATAGGTATTTTGCACTTCAGCTCCCTGCTTCTGCATCATGTTATTATTTACTCTCTTATAAGGCGTGTCAGCCCCCAGCTCCTCTATACGGCTTTTCTCATGGATATCACTTGCAGTTTCAAAGAACTCAGGTATATCACAAAGAGACATCAACGAGGCAAGGTCAAAACTTATAGTTGCAATTCCAGGAAATGGGCAAGAGCATTTAATTGCTTTTGTGGCGCTACGATAAGCTGATATTGTAGATGGATGGCGATTTGCAGCATCTCTTTTGCTAGGATGTAGTTGAGAAGTATTAGGCTCCGCCATCTTTGTAGTAGTAGGGGAAATATTTGATGACGTGACCCCCTTCCCTGAATTTTTGAAGTGAGATTGTGAAGAGTGTGCATCTTCAGTTAGTGGAAATTGTAACGAGGAAGCTGAAGTATTTGCATGTACAGGACTAACAGAAAGGGAATTACTGTTGATGGTGCTACAGAAATGATCAAACATTGAATGAGCAGCAGTACCACGAAGAACTCGCTCACGAGCGCCTGTTTTTACGTCCCAAATATAAAGAACATCATGTGCATCAGATGCTCCTGAATGATTCATGCAGAGACATGCTACATAGCCCCTTGTACTATCCCATAAAACTTTATCGGGACAGTATGGATGTCCAGGAAACATTCTCTCCACTCGCAAGGTCTCAAGCGAAGCAAGAGCAACACAAGAGTCTTCTCCAACAGAGAGAAAGCAATCACTCCATGGACGGTCGGTTTGCGGTGCAGGTAGAATAATTTGGCGTACAGGAGCTACATGTTGGTGCATCACAGTAATGAGATTGCTCGAGTCCAGATCCCATATACGAATTGTGCAGTCCATGCTTCCTGACACTAATACATGACTGAAGTTCCAATCTTGTGAGGTACTCACCATCCTATGAGCAGCCAAACACAATACAGCACCTGTGTGCCCCGAAAGATATTGTTTAGAAGCATGTGAATCTGATTCATGTCCAGGACTCCCATGACGGGAAACCAGCCCTTCAAAGAACGTATCAAACTGCAGAACTTCTATTTCTCCACTGTAGAAGCCATAAACAATGGCATAAGGTGCATAGTAGTTTTCAGAAATAACCATTGATGAAGATACCAGATTTTTATCTTGGTAATGACCATAATTTTCATCATTTACAAGTATACCATCTGCATTCTTTGGAAGTGGAGTACAAGTTTGCTGAGAAGTTAAATCATTTTCCTGACCTGTGGGTTTAACACCGACAGCATGCCTCAAGCCCTTGATTGTATGTAAAGAAATAGAGCTCATAACCCAACTCACGAAAAAATTGCCTTTCGCAATCAGTTCGCACTCATTAAAATAATTGCCATTGTTATCATGTTGCTGAGGCAATAACCACATTGTGACATGTGGTCTCCACGGCAAAGGTTCTTCCATGTGAAAGCAAATTGATTCAATACGAAGTAGATAGCTATTGAGCTGATGAAAACAAATAGACAATCTCACATCTGGAGGATGCAAAACTGCAGGGATTGCTGATACAGTCTCAAACTTGAATATGTTGCTCGAGTATGATACAGTATACAGAATAGCATGACCTCTATTATTCCAAACAGCAAAAGTCTCTAGAAATACGCTTTCGGAGACCTCAGAAGTTTTTTTTGCCCTTGCATCATCACGCTCAAGAAACATGCCTCCTATGACGTGTGATTGACTGCCATTGTCTTCAATACAAAGTAGACTATCAAAGAAAGAAATCTTTCCAACTGTAGTACCATCATCCAATAACCTAAATAAGCAATAGGTCCTATACACAAGGGCTAAAACTTGCCCAAGGGTAGCAAATGCCACTACTAATCCCCTCTCATTTGGCCCAACAACTGAATCCGTTATTTCAAGACTAGAAGAACTTTTTCGTAAGCTAGTCAAATTTTCCCCATTCAGGTCAGAGTCTTTCAGTAAAGGAACAAATTCAACTTTACCAGACGAATCAATCATCATCAAAGATTGATTCTCCATATTCCCAACAGGCAAAATTACAGACATGAACCTCAAATGCCCAATAGATAAATTCCCATGAAAAACAGTTTGGACAATGGTTAAACTATAGGAATCAACAATAACAATCGTGCACTTTGAAGGTTTTCCACATTGCAATTCCTTATTCATCAAAGCCTCACCCCCTTCACCAGAATCAAGTGACTGATGATCAGATACAAGGATAGAATCAACAAAACAACAGGCAACACATACGTATCTCCGATTTTCAGGCAATGCCCGGACCATAGATGGACTCCCAACCCAAGGTGGCATTTTTCTTCTGCGCCTGCAATGTCCACTGCCTCTGCTCCAAACACACAATACACCATCAGAACAAGCACTTATTAGTGCACCATAGTTAACTGAGTTAGAGTTGGGCGCCACATTACTTGAGTCTCCTATTTTTTCTTCTCCCGGAACTGTGGCAGGAAAACAGATATCAAGATCGGCTATTGGTGCAGCATGACCACACAACATCGCAATTGGTCGTATGCCCTGACCAACAAAGACATTCATTAAAGTGTCCCACTCTATGATATGAGAGATATACATCTAACCTACAACAATAGAAGGCCATTTTATGGCATTGGTAGTGTAAGCAGATGGCATAACATAGTGACCAAAACCAGCCATTTTCTGGCAAGTAGACACACTATCTGTATAAAACGAAAGACTAACATTACTTTACAGTCATATAACTAGTTGCCAAGAAAATTAATTTAACAAAGAAAGAAACTAATCAAAATGTCAAAATAAGTTATCATAATTTGCACAACGAATTAAAGCCAACATTTCCTTACTTTCTTCTATTTTTTTTCCTAACAACCAAAGAGAAGGAAAATAATAATCTCTTCATCCCAAAATGATAGTCCCACTTAACATTTTAATGCATTTTAAGGCTCACTAACGAAACAATTGGACAAAATTCAAAATTTTTAAATAAATTTTAAGACTGAAATTTGTGATTGAATATATAAAAAATTATGTTCAAGCTTGTCAACCTTTATATGCTTAGAATTCAGACACAAGGAAAGTTCACTTACATTATAAGTCAGTGAACTATAAATATATTATCAAACCAAACACAAACTTTTATACACTGAATAAGCTTACTGTTCAATTTGAAGAAATTCAATCGCAATTCACTGAACTAGAGTACAATAGTTAAGCTAATGGCATAAATACGGAGCAATCATATGAGCTGACAATTGTACTTTAGGACTTAAAAACAAACAAGCGGCATACATTTTGTTGAGGAAAAAAGTTGTCTTACAGAGTTGGAATCAGTAGGGTCGAGGCTCCACCAGACGATGGTGCCATCGGATCCGCCGGTGTATAGAGTCGGCGGCCGATCGAGTACTGCCGTGGCGGTGACTTTATGTGCAGGTGGAGAGTCTGACCATATACAGGCTATCGATCGACACTTCATTGAATGATTACTATTTCAGGGAAATCCAGTTTGGTAGTGTTTTAATAAATCCTCTCAATGTTTGTGCTCGTGCTTGTAGGAGAGAGAATCTGAATTCGATCGGCGAACAGAAAGTGACACCGGAGACGGTAAAGGATGTACCAGGAATTGGGAAACTGGGAATTTCGAAATAAAGATCAGTCAAAAAAAAGTAAATAAAAATATTAAAAGGAGTCATGGAGATGTTCGAACCGGACGGGTGAGTTTATGAATGGATTGAGCTGGCCGAGCTAAGTTTGATTTAATTAAAAATATTTTTAATTTTGGTGGTGTTTGATAAAATTGAGTGTTAAGATCTGAACAGTTTAGACGTCTGAATAATATAGAACATTTGAATAGAATTGTATCTGAATAAAAAAAAATTATTTGATAAAAAAAAATTTAAAATGTCTAAATAACAATATTTTATCATTTTAACCCTCTGAACAAAAGAAAAATAATATATAAACTACAAAAATTCCCAAACACAAAGTTATTCATAAACAGCTCGAAATGCATTCCAATTTCTTTATTAAAAAACTAAAATTAAACACTCATCAAACATACATGTAAAAAAATCAAAAGAATTAGGAAGCAGAACACTATTTAAATTCGATCCGTTGGTTCCGATTTCAAAAACCTGATGAATTAATATTTATGATATATAGGTATAAAAGATTGAGTTGGTTTTTTTGGTTTGTAATTCTAAAGTTTGTGACGGAAAAAGCTGGTAATAATGATCTCTGTGATATGAGAAGTATGCGAACAACGGTAGCACCTACACCCACAAAAGTATGCAAACACAAACAAAGGGAGAAAGAGAGAGTTGTGAAGGGTGAAAGACGCCAAAAAATAGAAAAAGAAGGTCGCCGAAAAATGAAAAAAGGAGGACGCTTGGAATTGTGGGGGAGTTGTGAAGATTGAAAATCGCCGGAAGCTTGGATTGTAAAGTGGAGAGAGAAAGAGAGAAAGAGAGTTAACATGGATAAAAAGGGAAATTAGTAATATTGAAGAGGGTAAAAAAATATAAACTCATTCATATGATTTGCCTCTGACCGAATCAGAGGCACTCCAATTAAAAGCTAATCAAACACACCCTTAAATTCTTATTAGTTGGATCAAAGTTACGGATTGTTTAGCTCGATTGCTTCTTTTTTTAAAAAAATAAATTTAATTTTAAAAATATTTAATTCGATTTGAATGACCTAAAATTCTTTATTTGATAGACATTTTTAATGAAGATGATTTGTTTGAATGTCATATATGGTAAAGTATTATTTCTAACAAATAATTGATCTCTCATCAGTAATTTTAATTTTTTAAAAAACAATTTTAAAATTATACTACTTAAAGAAACAAAAAATAAAATTATAATAATTTAAAAAGAACACCAATAATCATAAAATAACTTAAAAAATGCTAATCACATGTGAATCCGCCTTAGCTACAACATAAATTTAAATTAATTGTAGTTTTAGAAAATTATTTTTGTACTAAATTAATTGCATTTTATATTTTTATATAATTAAAATCATTATAGTACAAATCGTTAAAGTGTATAATTTTTAAATTGTATAATTATAAATATAATTATACTTTTAGTGATAAATTTAGTATAATAATTATTATATATTTTTAACAAGTGTATGGGTTGTTTAAAAGTGTAAATAATTTGAGACGGAGGGAGCAACAGTCGGTATAGATCAAGAATTGAATATTCTTTGTAGTAGTGGTAGTCTGTAGCGTTAGTTTCCTTTTCCTAATTGCAACCCGAACTCAACAGTCAACAGCCCTACCTTGACTTGAGTTCAATAGACGTGGTACATGTCAATTGGCCAAGAACATACAGCTTGAACATGTCTGCACGTATATAACCAAAACTTTATTTCATTTGGATTTGGATTTTTTGGATAATACCACGTGGGACCGTATGTACCACGTGTCCTTAGATCTAGGCTGACGACAGCCATACCGGAATATTCGTCACCGACGTTAAAAATGAATCAAGACTTGGCCTTTTCCCGAAAAGTATAAATACTTCTGATTTGACCCCATTTTTGTGCCCTAGGCTCCTTTCTATTTTCCTCAGCCGCAACATGCTCAAAATCCCCAGAATTTCGATGCTCTTCCCCAACTCCACCGTCAAAAACCAATCTTTATCTTCATTTTTGATTCTTGACCAGTTTTTAATACTCTTGAAGTGGTTAGTTTTAGCTCATTCTTAATTTTTTGAAACTTGTTCGGAATTCGACAACAGTGATGATGAGTTCATCTGAAAGTTTTTTGGAGTGGTGATGGATGCGGTGGAGTTGCCTTTACCGGCGGCCGTCACGGTGTCTAAGCTCATGGGATCGGAAGGTTGTGGTGGCGCTGGAGTTGCAGTGAAGGAAATCTAATCGGATCGTGTTGCAGTTAATGTTAGCCCTAAAATGGGTTCCTCCGCCCCTTTTCCTGGCCAAAATGGTAAAACTTTTTTATCACATAGTTTCTCGAGTTTCTTTGGTTTGCAGTTAAGGAAATACATACTGTTTGGAATGATGTACTAGATATAGTTTCGGTGAAAAGATAGTTTTAATTCTCCTCATAAATTAATTTAAAGAGAGGAAAATGTTGTAATATTTTGATGGTTCTGGTTTAAATTGTAATTCTGTTGTGGATTGGTATTTGGTAGATCACGTCCGTGTTGTTCATTTCTTATAGTTCGAATTTTATTTTATTTTTAGTTATAACTCATGGGCATCAGCTTTGATTAATACAATAAGAGAACAAGGAATTGTTCTGAAAGCTGCAGGCTTCCCCCCCCCCCCCCCCCCCCCCCCCCCCTCTTCTTTTTCATGTTATGCATTTCTGAAACTAATCAGGGACAACTTTGTATTCTGTCCGTTGAAATTGTTTTGTTAATGTCACAGAAGCAGCTGTCTGGAATAAGATGGTAAATAGTGAACTTTGCAAGCATTCCAATCAGGTTTCCAGCACTCATGTTGAAGAGGCATCCAATGACCTCTATATTTGGAGCACAAGTAACACTATTACGTTGCTGCCTGAGCTGGAGGCTAAGCATCAAAAACAGAATTTTGGGAAAGTCACAAAAAGTAACAATGGTTGTTCTAAAAGATCACGGGTGACACAGCTGGAAGTTAACATTAATGAAAATGAAACCAATGATAAAAAGGGTAAAGCTAAGGAGGTTGGATTGCCTCCTGCAAAATGCGTTGCGACAGGTAATAAATCTTATGATGGCTTAAAGGTAAAATGTCACCACACACATTCATTGGTAAAGCTTTAAAATCTAAATCATCAAGATAATGGCAGCGACCTAGAAAAAGTCAATTTAGCTTATTATTTATGGATAGATATTTTTCCCCAGATGCACATATAATTACTATATTTCAATCTCTGAAGTTCTTGCCTGTGTTATCTACTTAAGAAAAGAGGCAACTTCTGGAAGAAACATAATGTTTCTCTTCATTTTTTCCCTTTCCCCACTCATCTGATTTCAGAGAAAACTCAAACGCCTAAGCAGAAGAATTTAAATGGCAAGCGAGGTGATAAGAGAAATGGTAAAGCTCCTAAGGGTAAATGTGATTCTTTCTCTGTGAAGAGTGGATTAACGAGCTTCAGTTCAGCTGCCGGAGGGATAAACATTCTTGGTATGACACCATTACATTGAAGGTGTACTTATATTTTTCAGTTTAGACTGTTGTTTAATTAGGAAGTTTCACTTACTGCTATTTGTTTTCTGATAGTATCACTTACTTCTATTCAGATGTGGAATTGCCATTTGTTGATTTAACCTTTTCTTCTATTAGTTTCTTTCCAATATCAGATGCATGCTAGGCTAGCTTAGCTGCTCTCTGAATAAAAGGCGTAGAAAATAAAAGAAAATCTATAGCTACATAGTGCAGCTCTAAGTCAGCTACATTCCTAACTGTTCTACTGTGTTTATCCATATTGTCACTAGTCTTATATATTGAGAAAGTACAGTTGCCTAAGGTACTACCTCCGTTCCTTAAAGAGTGCAGTTTTAGCAAAAAGCACAAAAACCAATAAGTGGGATAAAATGACAAAGTTAGCCTTTCTCTTCCTTTAGTGCATTAACTTCCCCATTTAGTGCATTAATTAAAACAAGGGCATATTTGGAAAAAGAAGGCTTTGGGTTCCTAAAACAGCATTCTTTAAGGAACAATTTTTTTTTGCTAAAACTGCACTATTTAAGGAATGGAGGTAGTACTTAACTAATATAAGATTTCAAGCTTTCTTCCCTGTGGTTCATCGTCAAACAAATTTTCTCCACTCCGAACACTAAAAGAATTAGAAAACACCTAGAAGGCGAAAAAATTAGAAAATTAAATTAATAGGAAAATAAATGGCTTAGACGAATCAATTTTTAAATATGTGGTCATCCTTCAAACGAAACATTAAAGAGACCTAAATATTTCATCAAAGAAACATTTCTCCATCACACATATAGGAAATTGCCTCTCCCTTGGGTCTTCAGTCTTCACTCTTGTGAACATATATTTTGCTGTGAGAATGTCGTGCAAAACTTTTAAGGAGATACCGCAGCCATAAAATTGCAGTAATGCTTTGTGGTATTTTACTTCTTTAGACAGGAGAAAGGCATCGAGGGTTCACGTCTCTTATTGCTTTATTTGAATTTATTGACAGCATGTTTTAAGCCTGTGTCGTTTAGACAGTTGACAGACCCTAAAATTATTTCCGCTTTCAGGTGTTTTTGTTATTTATGATTATGCCTGTTCACCTTGATTCTTGGTCTCAATGGTCTTTTTGTTTGAAATCCATCTCGGATATCACTTTAACTTGGTTAATGTTCCTGACCAGGAATTTCGTATAATTAAGAGTTTTCAAATGGAAAGCTCTTCGATCAAATTTATACATTGTTTCTATCTTGGTTGGCTTGACAGCAGAACATGGATTTATGATTCTCTTGTATCCTATAACAACAAACTTCTATGCATAATAGACTGTAATTCATTGGCCTGTTGAATATCCAAAAGCTGTGATGCCTTGTGTTTGCCGGCTATGCCATCCGACTATATATGATATTAGAATTAACCTCCAGATTGCATTCTCAGGCAGGGTGCCTCTCCAAGACTCCAAATATATATACTTTGTCCATTCTAAAATAAAATGAGACCAATTTTGACATTTTGAAGTCCATTTGAGACATTTTCAAATTCAAAATTGATATGAATTCATTTAATCTTAGTTAATACATTATTGAATATTGCAAACTATCTATAAAAAATACAACTGATTATAATTTTTATTAATTTCAGAAAATTTAAATGAATCACATCAATTTTGAATTTGAAATGTCTTAAATTTAGTTTAAAAAGTTGAAATCGATTTTATATTTTGGAACTGAGGGGTTATATTTTGATAGAAAAAGATTTCATTAGAATAGATAGAGAGTACAAGAATAAAAGAGGAGGATGAGAAATCCTTCAAGTAAAGAAATGTGAAAAAGTACACAGTTATTATGATGTGATTGTTATACTCTTGATATATTGAGTTATTTCCTTTAGCTAGTTTTGTGTTTGTGAATTTCCATATCTAGGACTGATATTTTCAATGTTTGAATTTATGAACTTATGCACATGGAAACTTCATTCAGGAGGATATGGCTCGAGACCAGATACGGAGGATGTTACAAAGCATGTTGATGAGCTTTCATTGACTGAGCTCCTTGATGACAGTTATAAATGTCCTAGTTTTGCCAAGGACAGGGGAAAGAAATCAGTAAATCAAAATGCAAATATTTTGCAATCTCTTGGAGAAGCTTGGTCTATTCTTCGGATGCGAAAGATTAAACCACATATTGTGGAGATTGATGGTGGTTCCTATCAAGAAGTTCCTCCCCCATCCCTTATGACTTCTGATTCTTTTGTAGCGAGCAGAAGTGCTGTCGGTGATAAAGGAGACACTAACATGACTGATCTATCTTCAAGGCACAAGGTTAGTTTGAAAAGAAATCTAAAATTCTGATTAGGTATATGGTTTAATGGTGTATAAGTTGGTTTAGTCCACAATAATGGCATAAAATAAGCATATATCTTCTCGCCCTCACTCTTGCATCAACATTTTCAGAAAATTTTGGCACTACTTTTACTATCAATTGTTTCCATTCCACATTTTGTTCCTGCATTATGTAACAGGTTAAATTTTATTCATATAGGAAGTGTTTTTTTTGGCAAGTAAGTTTAACATAGGAAGTTAGGCAGATGATGTTAGAAATGATCTGCAAATTGGACTGTTCTTTTCTGTTTTCACTTTAATGATATGTCTGAACAAGATTGCCATATGTTTAGGAGGAGTTTAAAAGTGGTCTCTGGTTGTTTTAACTTTTCAGATACTACCTACCTTACATAGGCAGTGTGCAAGTGCCATTGTACATATTTTACAATCTAATAGGTCAATGATATATTCGCTTAAAAATTGCATTGGTGTTTTTTTTCTGTAAATTGTAATTCAGTACTACTACTACGTGGCTCTAACTTGTTCTTGAATGTTCAGGATTCTGGAAGCAAGATCAAGACCTCTGCTAATATACTTGACTTCCCTTTATATCAACCGAAAGATATTCTGGAGCACCTCACTCTTCCTCCACCCAAGGATTTGGAGGTTTTGCTCCAGGATGCGGCCAAGCCAGCTGCAGCTTCAAGGAATAACTCTGATCTACGTTTAGGCAAGCCTGTATCTCACCGAGGTTGTTTGCCTCCCTTTTCTTGGTCAAACGCTTCTTCTGGGCATTGCAAGTCTAATTCAGATGCAGTTAAACTATCTACAAGTAGGACCACATGCCAAGGTAGATGGGTGAAAATAGAAAACCCTATCACTTCTCTGGAGACCACCTCTTGTTTTCTTGCAGAGTTAAAATCACTCACTTATGATCATAGTCTAGTTTCATCAGGATGTCAACAATTGGTGCCTGTGAGAAATGAAAAAGATTCGCCTAAATCTGTTAGCATTACTGAACAAGGTTTATTATCTTCTACATGCCCAGCGGATCCCCAGGCTTCGCCAGGTAAAATTTATAATGAGGAACTAGTTTCAACCCTTTCTTTCTTTCAACCATATTATGCGCATATGTTATTTATTCATCTGAAGTAATCTTTATGGGGAAGCTTCTTTTAGTACATTTTATTTGAAATTAGATGCAGTGTCCAAGTGTCCAACTGCTTTGCTGTTTATAGCTATATAATTATGTTAGTGTATTTGTTTCTGTAACTGTAAGCAGAATAAATGTCTACTGTCTCAAATTTCTTCTCTGTGAACATTTGTGTGCGTCTTGCAGTCCATATGCATCCTTATGGACATAACAGTTTTTATCTGCAAGCCGAAACAACTTGGACTGGCTGGCACATTCAGTGCATGTACATTGAGTAACTAAAGGAATTGTGCATATTTATTATGCAAAAACTTCAGATATATAAAAACTAAAGAAAGAATAAGAACAGTGTGGTCATGAGGAGGATTGGAAGTTCAAAGGCACTGTTCTACAAGTGGTGGTCTACTATATAAGAGATAATATGTTTGCTGGAACTGATATGAGTACAAGTTCTGGCCGATTTGGTTGGCATGGTACGAAGCTTAGTTACAGTTCGGTTTTAGACGAATAACTGGCATGTATCTTGTGGAATAACTTCCCATTTCACATTGTTTGAATTGCAAAGTTTTTATTAGTTTTTATAATAGATAGGGTCGCATCAGTCGGTTGTGATTTTTTTATGTGATGGCTGTTTTTAAATGGGAATTGACTTTCTCCTTAACACGACTTTGTTTTTATTCATGGTAGCTGGGCATTCTCCAAGAGTAGTGGCTGCTAGTCAAATACTATGTGATATGGCTGCACATTCCTCAAAGCAAAATGTTTATGGAGTGATAAAATGGCTAAAAAGACCTTCCCAGAAGTCCATGAGAGCTTGTAACTTAAAACCTAATGAGAAATCTGAAAACAAATCTTCAACACCAACAACAAAAGTGGGATTTGACAGCATGGTCAACACTCCCGAGGAGATGATGCCCTCAAAGAAGCTTAGGCTTTCTGTGAATGAAAAGAGTGCTGATCGTGTCCATAACAAAACCACCGCAAAAGAACCACTACATTGGTCTATGCCGCGATCAAGTAGATCATCTCCTAGCAAATTGTTCAGGGGGACTGCTGCGGAAACAAAACAAAATAGTGTTAACATTGTAAAGAAATCATATATGCTGCCACCAGCTGTGAGGAAATTGGACTCACCTTGCAGTAGTCAGCCGAAGCCAAGGAAGTTAATGCGCATGGGTTGGAACAGGGAAGGCGGGACGCTGGAGTGATCACTATGGTCATGAAGACAGAATGAAGCTAGGTTTTTTCTGCAATTGTTGTTTGTTATTCTATCCCCATTATATATCCCAAAGTTGTTGGGTCATTTATGAATGTGTAGGTTTGTATATAATGTGTTGAACTTTAGGAAAGAACTAGTGAAAGGTTTTATCATCTCAGTGGCAGAGGGAACACGGGTTCACATGTTGTAACATTAATCGGTGGAAACACACATTCTTTTGCCTAGTGTATATCATTCTAACAGGCGATAGAAAATTATGCTCTACTTTCTCCTTTTCTCCCCCTGTCCAAGCCATCGTGCGCTTGTGTAATTGGTGTAACAAAAATGGCAAGATTCTGAAACATGAAAAATTAAGAAACAAAGAAGAGTGGCCACCATTGAAATGGAGGATGTGGTAATATTCCGAGGATAACTTCACCCATATGGGTGTAACAAACATGATAAGATTCTGTTAATATTAGTGATATGAGTGAGGCAATATTAGTTCCTTATCTCGTCATAATATATATTACTAACGTTTTATAAACATTCACTTTTGATAACTTCACACAAATTAAGGAAATAACTCTTTGGTAGGAAATAAACCTGTGGGTCAAAATTATTTACAAATTACATCAAAAGGGTAGTAGCACATGATCTGTGTGGGTAAGGAAACGTACCTTACTAGGGTTAGGGTTTCGAGTTGGCTGAGGAGGAGAGAAATCCACAAAGAGTACGGTCTTGATTGATTGATTGAAGAGGGGAGAAGAACAGGTAAGCGATTGCTCAAGTAACACGTGGCAGAACTCCTAGGATCCAGGAACCCTACTAGAGTATCAAGAATCCAGAGAGCCTTCTTGAGTGTCTTCAGTTCAGAGAGAATCCAAAAGTCAACCCCCTTTCTATTGAAGTGGAAGGGGGTATTTATAGAGTTTTCTGGAAAATAGTCACGTGCCTGACACATGTGTGGGTCTTGTGCCTGACACATGTCTGGGTCTTGTGCCTGGCATGTGACTTCAGAAGAAATTCCAGAGATACCCTTAATTACTTGAGTAATGCCTAAATTGCCCTGTCCTTCTAGCCACCAATCCAATCCCTCAATCAATTCCCAAAATGAGCAACCTCCACGAGTCTTCTGCCTCGGGACACGTGGAGGTTTCTCCTCATTTCTTTAGATCACATGTAAGCCCTAATTTATACTTAGGCTCACATTTGCCCCCTGCACGTGAGTCACGCCTTCGAAGTGACGATCGTGCAAAAATACTTATTATCTTTGAATCCTGCTCCAAATTTCTGAATAATACGCCGAGCTCGATGTTGCAAATCTCAAAAAAAAAAAAAACCAAAATCTTATGAGAGGAAAACCCTAAGGGAGCTCTCCCAAGATATACTGGAAACTTAAATCTGAAAACTTGGCCAGCAGGGGATTAGTTGCAACAGTTAATAATATATATCGATTATTCAGAAATATGAAAATAAAGATGCATTATAAATATATTTAATACAAATTAAATAATCCTACTGATATAACGTAGCATGTTATCTGGAAATAAAATATATATATATATAAATAAATAAATAAAGATGCATGGTCCGTATTTATTATATATATAAATATAGACATTTAATCATAATCCATGTATATATATACTTAGCAATCTGAATCGGATAAGAAGTTTGGGAAAATAGGTTCAAATTTATTTATTAGTCAATAATTAGAGTTTTAAAACAAAACAATTTTGTCAATATTAATCCACATAGAGTCACAAGTCTATTAGGATACATGTTTTGTGTTTCATGATTATATGTGTATATATAGAAAGGAAAGGCTAAGTTTCTTCTTTGTGGCTGATGAAGAAATATACAATATAAGTAGTATTGTATTGGAGAGAAGATTCAAGAAACTAATCCAGAATAAAAAAAGGAAAGCTGCGCGAAAATTCTGCCGAAGAAAAAAAACTTTCGTCAGGTAAAAAACTTTCTTTTATCATGTACATATACCAAAGTGATCTTCATATATCAAAGTGGGACGGTACTGGAAGATGATGTGATGAATAGAAAAAGTTATGAAACTAATTGTTTCACATATTGGTCCTGCTATTGCTGCTATTGCTCAGAGGGGGAGTACCGCAATTAATGATAAATGTCATGTACTCAGGACCCAAGAAAAGATTCCATGGCCATGGTCACACACATATATATATATATATATATATATATATATATATATATATATATGACCTTTGGTCCACTGGAACGTCCTTTACGATTTTTTTTTTATTTATTTTATTATTATATATATATATATATATAATATATATATGTTTTATTATCTATTATATATGACATGAAGGCCATTAGTCTGACGGTTTTTTTTTTTTTTTCCAGGTAATTGCAAGTTTTTTTTCCTTTTTTTTCGGATATTAAAGAAAACTTACTTTTAAAGAATTCCAAGTGGCGCTTCGCTCTAATCAATCAAATAACGCACCAAGAACGGAAGCAAGGTACCATAGTTGGACCATCATGGATGGGTGTACCCTAGTAGGGTGCCGAATCCCAAGGTGGCTGAACTTGCGCATAACGAATCTCAATGCGGTCGAATCCCGAGGTGACCGAACCCTAGAGGATTTTTCGCCCTTCGCTAATTTTGTTTCCTCTTCTTTTCAGGTGTTCTTAATCTCTCCTTTTTCGGGACAAGTCTTCTTATTCGAGCATAGATTTTTTTCCGCGTCGGACATTGTCAAAAGGGAGATTCTGTACAAGCGACTTCATTTGTTTGGGATTCACCAATTCTTTTTGAACATGGTAAACTCTTAATTTCGAATGCTTTCATCTCATTTTTCTTGTTTCATAGAATTCTCATGTCAAATCCCTCTCGTTGTAGGCTGATCCTGACGAACGTTCTGCAGACCCGAAAACTACTAAGAAAGTCCCCTTCGTAAGCGAGTGGGGAAAAGCTCCCTTCTTTGGATCTTTTGACGTTTTCTGGGAACAAACGAAGAAATATGATCGTGCAGCTTTTCCTCCACCTGACAAAGGGGGTTTATTTCTATATGCAGCTGCTGGTGAAAGTGCAGACAGCTTTCCCTGCTCCACTCAGATTCTTCGCATGTGCATTGAAAAACAGGAATACCCTTTCAGCCCTGTTCGTTTCCTGTCCGACTAATCTAGTCGCCTTCCGGGATGGCAACATTGGACCGATGATATCCTTGGGGATTCCGGTTATACGAAGATACTGGACAAAGCTGGGATTTTGCGTTGTATTCAGCTATGTAGGGATCTTCGTATCCAACAGGACTATGACGCCCTTACCTTACTGATTTCACGCTGGTGTTCTTCTACATGTACATTTGTCACCGCTTGGGGGGAGTTCACTCCTACTTTAGAGGATGTCTATGCCATTTACCAGTAATTATTTCTTCTGTTTTGTACATTCATCCTTATTTTCGTGGATTATGTAATCATTCTGAACTATATCTTGTAGCCTTCGTGCTGATGCTTCAGCCTCTTGCGGTCCATCCAGCCTATCTCCTAGTGATGTCAAATGTGTTGCGTACCTGACAGAAGCCTTCAAGCGGGCTTCCAATTACACCACAAGGTTTCAAGGTGATATAATCCTTTCAGGCTTCGAGACCCCTAACCATCCGGAGACTTCCTGGCTGTCTTGGGTGCGCTATTTCTTTCGGGATTACAAGCCTGGCCATTGGAATAGTTCTGTTTACAGGGAGTCCGTCCTCACTTTTCATGAGGAACATTGTCCTTTTCCTTTGGCTGCTTATCTGGTTATGTGGTTATCTCACTTTATCTTCCCCGGATCACCTATAGACGGTCCCTCGACCAGTATGTTTAGCTTAGCGGCTTTGTTATCTCGGGGTTTGGAGATCCCTCTTGCTCCTCTCTTCTTGGGGACTTTGTATCGTCGCTTGGATGAAACTGTCCTTGCCATGAGAGAATCTGTCGGAAGGTACCCCTTCTCAGTTTCCCTCTTTCTTTCTTTCTTTCTTTTTTTCGTATCATTAATGTTTCTTTCATTTATTCAGGTACGACGTGAGTTGCTTTGTTCCATGTTCCTTTCTTCAGATCTTCCTCTTTGAGCATTTTTGGAGCCATTCAACTTCTGGGCACTTTTCTCAGAAGAAAAGGAAATTTTCGCACCCTTTCTCATCGCCCAACATTGTTCCCCGCAACGCTCGCTGGATTGATCATAGAATTACTTCGGATTTACGGCTTTATATTGATGATTTTTCCTGTTTCACTGCTCGCCCTTACACCATTGTTCCAGAGGATGGTTTTCGGCCTCACTTCTATAGGAGGGAATTTCGTTCTTTTTCGAATGTTAAGGAATTGACTGGGTCTTCACTTTCTTGGTTCATATTCCTCCGAGCTACGGAACTTCCATATTTTGTTGAGGATGATGGGTTTGGCACTATACTTTACTCTCCTCATAGAGTCATGAGGCAATTTGGATTTGACCAAAATCGACCTTTCGGACGCTCTTGCCAGAGGGATTACGAGGGTGCTCTCCTCAATTTTGTCCCCACATCCTCCTCATTTGCATGGGAGTTTCCAAAACCTTCTAATGCTTCTCGTGACCCTCTTTATTTCGTCATACCAGATGATTCCCGGCAAGGGCGATATACTACTTATGAACGCAACTACTGGCTCATCAACCTTAAAAAGTGGCAGGATAATACTATGATTTGTTCGCTGCCAGTTTCTCCTCCCGAACGTCTTCAATGGACCAGAATGTTATGTTCTCCTAGATCTAATACTCGTTCAGAGCGTTGGCCAACTAGTAGTCGACTCTTTGAGCGTAAGGCTTTAATCTCTGAGTCTTTTCTTCCTCCGTTCGCAGACCCAGATGTTCCTCCTGCACAGGTCCCTACTACTTTTTTAAATCTTCCACCACGGGCTTCATCTCGGATACCTCCTCCAGCTCTTCCCCAGGGATCTTCCGTTGCCGAGGAAATGAGAGTTACTCGCTCTAAAACGAGAGCATCGGCTATTACCAACTCTGAGGTGATGCCCCCTACAGCTTCTACTGTGGTCCCTGCTAGCCGTTCTATCATTAAGCTTCGCTTAAAGCCATTAGCAAAGCGCCTTCTTGATGATGCTAGTCCTAGTGCGTCGGCAGCCAAGGATCCGGTCAAAAGACAACACAAACTTTTGGTAAACTTTGTAGCATTTTCATTTATGTCTTTCAACCATTCATATAGCTATTTTTGTGTTTCCCCATGTCACTATGTCCTCATTTTTTTTAGATTGCCGAGGCTGATGAAGAGGATGACGATGCTCCTGTTTTATTTCCTACGGGTGCTGTAAATAAGACGATCGTGGCTTCCACTACTTGTGAGCCTCCTCGACCTATCACTGTTGCTATCGAGTCTTCTTCACCGCAGGATGATCGTGTTAGTCTTGATGCTGAAGACTCTTTATCTGATGTGAGCTCAGGTAATGTTGTGGGTGGTACAACTCTCTCTTCACGTGCTCTTATAGCCTCTCCTCATGACAGTCTCAAGGATACCGGTGAGGCTTCTATTTTCTCGAGGGGGAATCCTTCTGAGACTATTGTTGATGTTCATCCTCCCCAGAAGGATTCTGCTGAGTTGGTGATTTCTCGGGAGGCTATTGTTGATAGCACTTTGGGTGGGTTGATTGACATTCCACCGTCTGTGGCCTCTCCCAACTATTTGAACATTGACTATCTTGTGAGTATCTATCTTTGGGTTAATATATCATCTTCTTCTTGAATTTTCTTTATTTCTCCCAAATATATTATGTTTTATTATCTTATTTTCAGAGCGAGAAGATGAAAGATCTGCCTTTGCCTGCTGATGCGCTTGCTTTATTTGACACTCTCCATCCAGATGTTGACTCCTTGCCATATAGTGATCTCGATTATCCTCCGAGTTATCTTCCGGATGACCAATGCTTCGAGAATTCATCGGCAGCACAGCAACCCCCTGCTCCTCCATCCTTTGTTTCGACTGATTCTATGATGACCTCTAAAGTAGCTTCTGCCAGAGCTTCCTTCAATCCAAGTGGAGACCTTGTTTCTTGGAGGGGTTTTCAGATATCTTCTTCTAGCCAGGGAGTTCTCGATCGTCTCATAGCTCGGTTTCCTCAAATACTTGACCGTCTGACTATCCGCATGGCCGCCGTCCAGACTTTCTTTTTGGATCGACTTGCGAGCCTTATCCTTGAGTTGCACAGTCTTTCTTTCTATTCTTTGCGAGCTGAAGACTTGGATAGATTTAGCAGTGAGCTTAATGACTTCTCCACCGTTGGCTTTGACATGTCTCCCTTTCGTGATCGGTTGAATCTTCTTAGTTCCACTTTTCAGATTGTTGCATTACGGTCAGAGGTTACTATGTATCAGCTCGAGAATAACTCTTTTTCGGAACAAATCTCAGATCTTGAGAACATCGCAAACGAACTGGAGACCCGACTTCAGGGTTTAAAGTCGAATATCCAAGCTTTACAGAAGTTGAAAACCGCCAATGTGAAGGTTCGAGATGCTGCTATTGCTAAATTAGAGGCCCTGGCTTTGCCCCCTCTTCAGTTTGATATGGCATGGCCTTTAGATCATGGCTTTCTGTAGTTTTTTTTTCTTTTTCATTCCTGTAAAAAAAACTCATTTACATATATTTCCTTTATCAGAACATATATTTCCTTTATCAGAATATAGTTTCTTTGGCCTTATTAATCGCCTTCAAGTTGAATTTATATATATATATTTTTTTTTTCGCAAACCAACACTTGAATCCATACTTAAAAAAAAAATCAACAAAAAAAATAATAATTATTCAAGTATAAGTGAAAGTTTGACATTTTATTGATAATCATGTTGCTTTTAACGAAAAGCATAACGTTTCAGAAAATAAATCTTGCTTTTGTCGGAGAAAGCATAACGTTCGTCACTTTTAGAGATAAAGTGTAACCTTCTTGGGTGTGAGGACTTAAACTCAGGTGCCTCAATTACTTTTAAAGTTAAAAGTATAACTTTTCTGTGATGACTATCTCATGTATAATATTTTTTTACCCATTTCAGGTTCAATGGGCCCGAGATAGCATCTGATCCCACACGAGATATTTTGCAATATCCGCTTTCGGAGATCTCTCGAACCCTATACGGGCCTTCCCATTTGGGAAAAAATTTGGTGGTTGGTGTTCCCCTCATGACTTGATTCGCTGTCTTGAGCACCAAGTCCCCCACCAGAATTTGTCGGGGTACCACTGCAGTATTGTATTGTTGTCGCAGTTTTTCATGGTACCGTTCTAATTTTTCTTTAGCTTTGTCTCGAAAGTCAGTTAAGGCTTCTAGAGCGGCTGGTCGGTTCTCTTCCTCGACTAAGCTTCGGAGTCTCATCCTTGCCGAAGGGATTTCTATTTCTGCGGGCAAGATAGCTTCTTCACCATATACCAAAGCGTATGGGGTTTCACCCGTAGGCTTTCTTTTTGAAGTTCGATAGGCCCATAACGCTATTGGTAACTGTTCTGCCCATGTCTTCGGATGATCGTCCAGGGTTTTCGAGAGAATCTTGATCAGAGTTTTGTTTGTGGCCTCTGCTTGTCCGTTGCCTTTCGGGTAGTAAGGTGATGATTTGTAATGCTTCACTCTGTATCTATCTATCAGACTCTTGACGTCCCTATTGATGAAGGGAGTTCCATTATCTGATAAAATGACATTCGGGATCCCGAAACGACAAATAATATGCTCTTTGATGAAATTTGCCACTGCTGGTCCCGTAGCCCTCTTTAAAGGTATTGCTTCTACCCACTTTGTGTACATCTCAGTGGCGGTCAAGATCCAGATGTTTCCCCTTGAATTGGGATGAATAGGACCTATAAGATCCATTCCCCACGTATGAAAGGGCCATGGTGTTGCTAAGGTCCGTAAATCCACGGCGGGAGCATGAATCAAGTTCCCATGAATTTGGCAAACGTGACATTTCTTGGAAAACTCTAAGCAATCCCCTTCCATTCTAGGCCAGTAGTAACCATGATCAATCAACTGTTTATACAACTTGGCTCCTCCTTGGTGTTCATCTTTATGCATTTGGTAGACCAAATCTTTGGCCTCTCCTAATTCCAAACACCGCAAGGGCTTGCCGTTGAACCCTCTTCTAAACAACTCTCCGTTTTGCAAGAAGAAACGTTGTGCTTTCTTCTTTATTGTGACTGCATCCTTCTTTTCTGCAGGAAGACTATCACTTTGTAAAAATTCCATATATGGGATTCGCCAATCCGCTATATCATCGATGAAGGCGTATTCCTCCTCCCCAGGGTATTCTTGGCATGAAAGACATTGCCGTTGGAGTGCATCTGCTTCTTTCTTCATTTTGGGCCAATAATACCCTTGTCGCTGCAACCTTCGATACAAGCCGATATCTGCCCATCCGCAGTTTTCTTCATGTACCTGATATAAAACCTTATTTGCTTCATCCCTTCCCAAGCATCTTGTCAATATACCATCTACTTCTTTATGGTATAATACTCCTTTAATGATGCGGTATTTTTGAAGCTGTACCGATGATATATTCCCTTCCTTTGTTTGTAATTGATGAGAGATGACATGTCTCCAATCATCCGTCAGATCTTTGGGGAATAACTCCAGCACCGTGGTTGGGAGAGTTCTTTTGATTACCTTGACATCCAAGTCTTCTCCTTTGACATGTACTCTAGATGCTACTGTGGCTAATGCATCAGGTTGTCTATTTCGTATTCTTGGCACATACTCAATCACCACTTTCTTGAAGGCTTCCATCACTTTTTGTGCTATAGTTCGGTATGGTGCCAAGGTAGGTTCCTTCATTGCAAATTGACCTCTTACTTGCTGCACTATCAGATTTGAGTCCCCTTTTACTTTGAGACACTTGGCTCCCAATTCTCTAGCTGCCAGTAATCCCAATATGAACGCCTCATATTCTGCTTCATTGTTCGTGCAAGGAAAATCCAGCTTGTATGACAGGGCCACTTCCTTTCCTTCCTTGGTAGTTAATACCACACCTGCTCCTCCTTTCCCTTCTGCGGATGACCCGTCGAAGGCTAAGTTCCACCACTCTGAGTCTTCATCCACCACGTCAATTGTTTCTATTTCTCCCCCTGGAAGATCCTCAGAGGGGGGTTCGTATTCTTCGTTCGGAAACTGAGCGAGCAGGTCTGCCAATGCCTGATATCTGATTGCCTTTGGTGTTACGCACTTGATATCATATTCTGAAAGGATCATCATCCATCTTGCAGGTCTTCCTACCAACGCTGGCTTGGTCAGCAAGTATTTGATTGGGTCAGTTCTTGTTACAAGCTTCACTTCGTGTGCCAAAAAATAATGGCGCATTTTCTGTGCGACGAACACCAGTGCCAGGCAATGTCTCTCTAACTGTGAGTACTTGGTTTCAGGTCCCCTGATCATTCGGCTAATGTAGTATACAGGTTTTTCTTCCCTATCTACCTCTTGTGTGATCAATCCTCCTACAGACTTTGCAGTAGAAGTGATATACAACTGCAATGGTATCCCTCTCTGTGGTACTACCATCGTTTTCGCAGAGGCTAAAATTTCCTTTATTTTCTTGAAGGCTTGTTGCTGGTCCTGCCCCCAGTCCCATTTTGCCTTTCCCTTTAGCAACTTTCCAAAAGGTTCCGTGACTTCTGCCAATGCTGGCATGAATCTCCTCATGTAAGAAATTTTCCCTAGAAAGCTCTTCAACTGTTTTTGCGTTTTTGGTGGGGGCATATCTGTGATAGCCTTTGACTTGTTTGGGTCTACCTCCAGACCTCTGTTATGCACCAAGAAGCCCAAAAATTTTCCAGCTGTCATCCCAAAGGCGCACTTTTTTGGATTCATCTTTAACTTGTACATGCGACAACGTTCAAACACCTTTTTTAAATCCTCTATATGAGTTGTCTCCTTTTTAGACTTCACCACTATGTCATCCACATAGTCCTCCACAGTGTCATGAATCATGTCGTGAAAGATGGCATGCATTGCCCTTTGGTAAGTTGCTCCCGCATTCTTTAACCCGAATGACATTACTACATAGTAAAAGTTTCCAAACGGGGTACGAAAGGCTGTCATCTCTGCATCTTCTATGGACATTTTTATCTGATTGTAGCCTACAAACCCATCCATGAATGACATCATCTCATGATTGACTGTTGCATCCACCAAAGTGTCTATATTGGGTAGCGGATACATGTCCTTTGGGCATGCCTTGTTCAAGTCTCTAAAATCTACGCATATTCGCAACTGCCCATTGGATTTCTTTACTGGTACAATGCTGGATAACCATATTGGATGTTGAATTGGCTTGATGAATCCTACTTCCAACAACTTCTTGATCTCTTCCTTTATTTGTGTTTCGACCTCTGGTGCATAGGTGCGTGGCTCTTGCTTCACTGGTTTAGCTCCTGGGCTTAGGTTCAAATTATGCTCTACCAACTCCTTGTCGATCCCAGGCATCTCGTTATAGTTCCAAGCAAATACATCCACATACTCTCGCAGTAGCTTTATCAGCTCCTCCTTCTGGTTGGGGTTCAGCTCCTTGTTAATGTAAGTCGGCTTTGGCGTTCTTTCTCCCGTTGCCAGATCGACTTCCTCCATTTCATTCTGCTAAGGTTTTGGTCGGTCCTCAAAGCATTCCGGAGCTGGTTCCACCTTCTGCTGCACGATTTCTTCCTTTTCATTACTACAGGAGTGGGGGACACCTCCTGAGCCCTCAGGTTTGGGTGTACCTTCGTGCTCCTCCCCCTTGCACCGTCACAGGCGGAACACTAGCTTTCCATCAGGTTTGACAATTTTTTCCCACTTTGTCTTCTTTTCTTCTTTTCTTTTATTTACTTTGTCAGTTTCTGATTGGGCTGTCCGTTTGGCGTTGATTATATTTCGGGCATCCTCCGAGTCTGCCGCCCGCTTCTTTTGGTCTTTTTCTTCTTTCTCTACATATACTACTATAGGCTTCTTATTTTTGGGACATTCACCTTGTTCTAAGGTTGGCTTCGTTTCCTTTTTCGCAGGCACAAACTTGTCATTCTTCACCTCCTCCCAGGTTGCTAGCTTTAGAGAATCAGGCTTGGCAATATGATTTTCTCCTTCTTCAGCGACATCATCGAAGAAAGCTGCTTCGGTGATGTGTGCTTCCTCTGGCCCAAAAGGGCTCCTTGTCGCTGGTACCTTAACCTCATTGCCTTTCCAAATTGCCTTCATGCACTGGTGAAAAACTGATGGCACCACCCCATAGTCATTTTGCCAAGCTCTTCCTAGCAACACATGATATGCTGCGTCAACCTCTGCTACATGGAACATCACGGGTCCCCGGATCTTCCCCACTTGCATATCCACCTTGATGTATCCGAGGGTTCTTGTGCTTTGATTGGCGAACCCCGTGATGTTTGTCTTTTCCTTAACAATCTTCTTTTCTGGCAGACCCAACCGTTTAAAGATGGAGTATGGCATGATATTTATAGACGCTCCATTATCGATGAACGCCCTCCGTACTTCTATGCCATTAATTATTGCTGTCACATATAATGGTCTATTATGTGGGTATCTCACCCCTCTATCAGCCTTAGAGAAAGTGATCTTGTTCTCTTCCTCCTCCATTGTCTTCACAAACCCTTTGCTAATTGCCATGCAAGTCTCCTGTGTTTCTGCAGCTTTGATGATTGCCTTGGTCGCTTCTATCCTTGCTTCCTTAATCAATCCGATCTGATCGAAAAACTTCCTGAACTTAGTTCCGTTCATCAACGCGGTGACTTGCAGACCAGGATTAGAATCGTCCTCCATCACTTCTGTGCCCTCCATCATCTCCACTTCTCTTTCTTCTAGTGATTTACTATGAGTAATGGTATTGCATGTTTCTTTCCCCTTGTGGTTAGGCAGTGGCTTGTCCAGAACGTTGTCTCCTCCTTCCAGTTCGATTTCTCCTGCCGCCAACTTCTCATGGTAAATCCTCCGCAGACTGTAACAATCAATAGTGGAATGTCCGGCGTATTGGTGGTATACACAAAAGTCTGGTCTCCTCTTCACTTCTTCTGTTACAACAAACCTGGGCCTTGGAGGTTTAACAACTCCATGTTCTACCCATTGCTCATACAAATCCCTGAATGCCTTCTCACTGCACGTAATAGCTCCTGGGATCGGTAACCTCGAAAACTTGTCTCCTGGCTTTCCTCGATTCCTTTCATTATTTCCACTCTTTTCCCTCTTGACCCCTTGTGGCTTTTGCTAAGAGTCTGCTAAAGCCACGGTAGCAGTCCTTTTGCCTTTCCACGTAACAGTCGCATGGCTTGCAGGCAAAGTCATAATTCCTCCCAAGTCTTGTGCAAATGATGAGAGCGTTGCAAAGGAATCACATGCTTTAGTGACCAAGTGGGGTTTAAAGGCATCTAGGGCACCATTGTTGCATATGCTTACTAGATTCCTCTCCTCAATCGGCTCCACACATTTTTGCGCCTGAGCCCTGAATCTGTCTACGTAATCTGACAACTCTTCATTTGGCTTTTGTTTGAATCGCATTAATTCCACGATGGTCACCTGTTTCTGCACATAGAAAAATTTCTTAAAAAATTGTAACTTCAAATCGTCCCAATCTTGGACTGACCCTTTCTCTAGATTGTAGTACCAACTGAAGGCACTATCTGTTAACGTTTTATTGAACTCACGGAGCAAGAGGTTGTGGTTGATCACTTCATCATAACCCATCCACGGAGACATTGACTCTACAAACCTGGCTATATGTTCTCTTGCATTCCCTTTCTCTCCATTGTACTTCGGAAACTGTGGAGGGTGCTCAATATACCCTGCTGGGTAAGGCTGTCTCCGTATATACGTCGGGTATGGTGGAGTGAAGTCCAATTCTGAGGGTCTGGTTGTCTGTCTTCGGAGTTGGTTGATTACGTCAAGCATATCATCCTTCGTCACATACTGGCTTGTTGTATGGACTCTTTGAGGGGTTGTGATGTATTGCTGCATTGGCGGTGTATGTGGTAAGGAGATCGACCGGTGTACACTTGCATCATTTAAAGCTTGCATTGGTTGTGTTTGTTGGCTTGTTTGTTGGGCATGGCTCGGGATAGTCGGTACCTGCACTTGTGAAAACACTGGGAATGTAGTGGGAATGATGATTGATTGAGGCTGGTTTGTTTCCACTCTGGGTTGTGGTACATCACCACTATTTTGGGGATCCAAAGGTATGATTGGAATCTGATAACTCTCTGTTCCTGGTGGTGCCTTTTGATTCTCCTTATTATTATCCCCTCCTATTCGCTCTTCCTGCGAACTTCCTGGAAACATAGCTTTGAAGGTTGGAATCTGCATCAACTGCTGGCGGAAATTCCCCATCTCTTCTTGTTGCCTCTGCATTTCTGTCATCATGGCCATCATCATCCCTTGTCCTTCTCGTGCCTCCTTTAACGCCTTGAGCATTTCCAACTGCACAACATTCGTGGTTGCTTGTTCTCCACTTGTTTCCTCACCTTGTCTTCCTGTGCCTATCTGTCTGACATTGGTTTGTTGTGGATCAGCCATATGTGGTGATGTTGAACTTCCTTCAGAAGCGTCTTCTAAGATGGGCTGATCGAGATCCAGATTCGTGTCTTGGAAAGCTTGATTTGCTTGATTCGGAACCGGATCCGGCGAAGTAATGCTAGTTGTCGGTGAAACTTTTCCTGTAGTTCTCCCGCTTCGCGTTGTGGGCATACCCTTCACGAATTCTGCACCTCCCCAGCAGAGTCGCCAAAGAAATGTGGGTAAGGAAACGTACCTTACTAGGGTTAGGGTTTCGAGTTGGCTGAGGAGGAGAGAAATCCACAAAGAGTACGGTCTTGATTGATTGATTGAAGAGGGGAGAAGAACAGGTAAGCGATTGCTCAAGTAACACGTGGCAGAACTCCTAGGATCCAGGAACCCTACTAGAGTATCAAGAATCCAGAGAGCCTTCTTGAGTGTCTTCAGTTCAGAGAGAATCCAAAAGTCAACCCCCTTTCTATTGAAGTGGAAGGGGGTATTTATAGAGTTTTCTGGAAAATAGTCACGTGCCTGATACATGTGTGGGTCTTGTGCCTGACACATGTCTGGGTCTTGTGCCTGGCATGTGACTTCAGAAGAAATTCCAGAGATACCCTTAATTACTTGAGTAATGCCTAAATTGCCCTGTCCTTCTAGCCACCAATCCAATCCCTCAATCAATTCCCAAAATGAGCAACCTCCACGAGTCTTCTGCCTCGGGACACGTGGAGGTTTCTCCTCATTTCTTTAGATCACATGTAAGCCCTAATTTATACTTAGGCTCACAATCTGTTTGCACTAGAATCCCCTCGACTCTTGAAAAGTGAATGTGTATGTGGAACGGTTGGATTCAAAATTATTCAAACAAAAACTAGGGGTAAGCAACAAGGGGATGTAGCTCAGATGGTAGAGCGCTCGCTTAGCATGCGAGAGGTACGGGGATCGATACCCCGCATCTCCATTCTAAATGTAAGTTTTTTCTGAACCACGATTTTACAATTACTTTTGTCAATCAGTTCATTTCCCTACCCTTTTTACCCAGTTTATGTTCCCTAGTTAAATTGCAATGGAATAACTTCAAATGACAGATACCATTACAACTAAGTAACAGATTCTACAGTGGTTCCCCACAGGCCACAATTGCCCTGGCAAATAAATATTTATTACATGAATCAAATTACAATAATTCTAGGGCAACCTGGCCTTTTTTTTCTATTTTTTTTTACTCCAAAAAAATTTATAATATTTATTTTAACTTAAATTTTGAGTGTAGGGTTTTAGTATTTAGGGTTTAGGGAGTCAAAAGAAGAAAAAAAAGGATCAAATTTTTACAAAATTCAATAATTTAAATGTAATTTAGATACGCTTAAAAACTAGAATTTAGGGTTTAGGGTAATGTTTTAAGGTTTAGGATTTAGAGTTTAAGATTTAGAAAGTAAAAAAAAAAAGAAAAAAAAAAGAGAGTTTGTCGCTAGCAACGGTCGCCCTAGAAGGACTCATCAAATTACCATTACATTTTAAAGTACAAGGCAGAAGTAGAACATGATCTGTGATGATTATTTTCAGATCTTTAATAACAATTACGGCAAAATTATCCAACGGATTTTACATTCTTTAAGTGGTACATGGCCTACAGGCCAGGACTCACTTGGAATTGCTTCTTCAGAACAGAAGCGGAATGGCAAGAGGCTGTGGAGTCATGGAGCATTTCGACATGCAGCAAGAATGGGCATTCTCAGAAGTGCTGGACAAATTTCTTCATAGCCTCGTATGTAGACCAGCAGATTGCAGCAGCTGGAGTATGAAATAGTACTCTGGGTTTGAGACCTTGCAACAAAGCTCGAGGACCTTCTTTAGCTACTATCTGCTTAAGAGCCATTTGAATAGAATCAGTGCTAAATGAATCTGCTCCGCATACACCCTGTAGCACAGTACCTATTAGTGCACAGTTTCGATCATGAATGAACGAACAAATAAATGAATAATATAGGCTTTGTTTTTTTTTTTTTTAAATGTCAAGTCTTGTAACAAGTCTACATTTAAGGACTAAATAAGCAACAGTCAAGAATTATGGAGAACAAAAAGGGAACCTTTTTTTGGTCACTGATGATCCTGTGCAAGTTCATGATTAAGAACTTGAAAAGAAAAAAGAAGTCCATAAACCACACTATAGAAAGCATTTCTTTATTTTTCGAGATAAAAAGTTGTAACCAATTGTTTCACTGCAGAAGTGAAGCAGCAATATTTTTGGTGTTTAGAAGCATGGTAAGTTTTGGAGTTGAAAATTCAGTACAGGATCAGAAATTGCAATCTCGAACTGACACAAGTACTACTAAGTTTTCATGAAATTAGAATTACATTGTAATTCAAATCTCAAATCTTGATTGTAGCTACCAATTCGGACGATATAAAATTGATGGTAGAAAGGAAAACAAGGAAAATAGCCTGCATGACGGCCATAACCAGTTACATTACTCTAAATTTGGATTTAGGCACCATAAAAATAAATGATTAAAAGAAGGCTACCTATGTCCATAACATTTTAAATTCTCTTTCCGGAGCGGGAGCAGTAACTAATATCATTTTTGTCATTCATTTATTTCCACCTTTCAGATATTAATATCCTCATATTCTAGAAGTTCATCTTATCACAGGATAGGCTCACTTCCCAGCTTCTGCCCAAGATAAAATTTCATGAACTAAGCAGTATGGAACAGAGGCAGTACACGTATACATTATAACAGCAGCTCCTGCCTTCTGTTTTAGTTTAGAACCACAGTGATAGAAGACAGTACAACCACATAAATCTTTTAAAATATCAAAATCAAGCATGAGTCTTGTTTAGAAATCTTTATACTATTCCAACAATGAAAGCATTAAAGGAAGTTCTTTTGACCTTGCACCCTTCTTAACAAGGAGCAATAAACAGTAAATTTACCATTGTATAGCAATCAAACATAAAATAGTAGGTGATCTTTACCTCCCTTGGGTCTTTGGAGTTTCCCTATATGAAATTCCTACATCCAGGATTTATGTGGATTGTGGAATCTCCTATCTGTTTGGTCCCATCTTTGTCATTCTTTTATAATATAAATCATTCCTTCTATCGGACTCTTTGGCAAGCTACTTTGGTTGATTGTGTTTCATATATGTTGAGTGGTGATCAGTTAACTGTAATTCCAACCTCATATAATTTCTGTCATCTGATTTCTTTCACATAAGTGCACTAACTAACACGAATTTGGAGCCTTGTATACTTTTTTATACTTCTTTCTTTTCAACCTCTATACTTTGAAACACTTTAATTTGGAAATTCTAGTTCAAGTACTGTCACCAGCAATATACAATTCCACTTTTATTTAGAAAAGTCGCCAGCAATATACCATTCTGACATTTATTAAGAAGAAAGAATAATACTTTCGAGTAGTCATAAACCAACACACTTAAAAAATAAATGAAGCCAATTACCTGGCACTGCAATCTTGTCTTAACAACGTCCAAGGGAGTTGTAACCGCACTAGCAAGCGCCCCAGCAGCCCCACCGGCGGTCAGGTGAACCAAAATTCCCTCCTCACTAGCACCCTCCAGCCACACCTCTGTCAGTAGCTTCTTCACAGCCTCGTAAGTCGAAAAATGCACTGCCGTGAACGGAGCATTCATTACCACAGTCGTCTTATAAGATGCATAGAAAGCTCTAATCCCTTCCTCTCTCACCATCCTCACCACACAATCCCTAACGCCGCCGTACGGACTTCTTTGCAGCTGCAGCCGCTGCTTCACCACATCCATCGGCGTGAACACGGCGTCACTGGCGGTGGTGGCGACAACGCCTGCGGCGGCGTGCACCAGCGGGTGGTGACCGGGTTGGGCCCCTCCGAATTTACGCTTGCAGGTCTCATACACGGAGAAATAAACGGCGTGTGCTGGGCCGGCGCCGAGGCCCATGGCAGCGAGGCCGCGGTAAAGGCCTACTGGGCCCTCCGTGCGGACAATGGAGGTGAAAAAACGGGTGAATTGGACGGAGTGAGAAGAGGGTGACGACGTAGCGGTGAGCATTTGCATTCGTGTTTTAAGAGTGTCGATGGGGAACATGGCCATGTGTTCAACCATGCCGGCGACGGAGCCGGCCACCATGTATTTCCAGAAGCTCAAGCCGTCCAGTTTTGGAGAGGCATCGGCGGCGGCTGAATCAGCTGCCGTGGAGGTATCCATTTGGGATCAGTACGATTCGTTATGGGATTCATCACGGTTTAAGGGAGAATGTTGTAGTTTTTGGGTTTTGGGGGCGAGCTGGTTAGGGTTTGTGGCGTGAAGACTCGGTAGGAGAATCGGTAAATGCGCCTGGTTGACTAGGTAAGAGAATCGGTAAATGCTCCTCCTGCTGTACTGGGTAGAGGGGTTGGTCATCATCATGGATACCGGTTATCTTTTGAACAGTCAAATATCGAAGTAAAGCCTCCTTCCAATGTACGAGCCCGATATCAGTGAATTAGGGCCGATATGGGCAACATTTTAAAACAAGTCCAAAAGGCCAACACAATTATTTCGAGAGTTCTTTATAGAACTATACAATATTTAAAAAGTAATTATAAAAAAAATATATTTATAAAATAATTACAAAATAAGTGTAAAAAATTCAAATCATTCAATTTCAAATTAAATAAGAAAACTTAAAATCAAGGATAACTAATAATTCAAATTCAAATTTTTTGTATCTAACAACAATTTCAAATCCATAATTCAAAATTCAAATCAAAATGAAAAAATTAAAAACAAAAAATAATGAAAGAGTTAATGTTCATCATCCTCCTCCACCGCCCCCCGCCGCCGCCGCCACCACCGCTATATCGCCGGAGTTGCTATTCTAATTTTTTTTTGACAATTTGGTTACCCACAAAAATTAAAATGGTTACATTTATACGAAGTTTGGCTACCAACTGCATCACAATTAAAATAAAATTGGTAATCAAATAAAACTGAATTGGTTACCTTATCAAAAGGTTTGGTAACCAACTGCATGAAGTTTGGTTACCAACTGCATCACATTCAAAATAAATTAGTAACCTAATAAAACTGAATTGGTTGTCTTATCGGAAGGTTTGGTAACCAACTGCATGAATTTTGGTTACCAACTGCATCACATTCAAAATAAATTAGTAACCTAATAAAAATGAATTGGTTACCTTCATACCAAGGTAACTAAACCTTCATACCAAGGTAACCAAACCTTCATAACAAGGAAACCGAATCTTCATATTAAGGAAACCTTCATATTAAGGTTCGGTTACCTTGGTATGAATGTTTGGTTACCTTGGTATGAATGTTTGGTTACCTTGGTATGACGGTTTGGTTACCAACGTATGAAGGTTTGGTTACCGATGGAGGTGTAGAATGGATCGGTGGCGATGAGAGGCGGAGGGAGGAGAAAGGGGGCGGGAGGAGAGGGAGGGGGTGGGGGGTGGGGCGTGGGGGGGAGGAGAAAGGGGGGCGGGAGGACGGGGAGGCGGAGGGAGAGGAGGTGGTGGGACGGGGGCGGGAGGAGGATAAAGGGGGGCGGGAGGCGGGAGGAGGGGGAGGGCGGAAGGAGGCGGAGGGAGGAGAAAGGGGGTGGGGTGGGGAGGAGAAAGGGGGGTAGGAGGAGGGTGGGGTGGGGTGGGGTGGGGCGGGGTCGGGAGGAGGAGAAAGGGGGGCGGGAGGAAGGAGAGGGCGATGGGAGGGAGAGGGAGAGGGAGAGGGAGTGGAGTGGGGTGGGGTGGAGTGGGGTGGAGTGGGGTGGGGAGGGGCGGGGGAGGAGGAGGAGGAGGATGTAACGCCCCCAAAATAGGTCTAATCCACCAACCTATTGTGGGTCGCCACTAATACACTCAATAAAAATCCAAATACAAATCTTACTGTTTACAACTATTACCATGTCGTATATAGTACGACAGTATCCGCACCCGAATTATTATAATATCGTATCAAATAAGAAAATAATTATTTGTGAGTTTTAAAACAACTATCATACCCCACTGTGACCCTCAAGGTCCAACCTTCGACAACACCTCACTCTATTTGAGTCACCAAAATCAACTGTTAAATAACGTGTAGAATACGACACACGCATTTAAATTTTTAAGTTCCCCGTACAACTATTATGCCACCTTGTTCTATAACTTGATGAGGATCGCGACTAACTCAAGACACCACTTTATACTCATGTCCTCTCTGCTAGTTTCAGCTACACTTTTATTTCCTGAAAGGAATTATGAAGCAAAAGAGGTGAGCACAAATAGTTCAGTAAAGAATATCATGACTAAGATAATTAAATTATCAATAGCATTCATCAGTAGTAAATCAGATATTTAAAATCTATGGTAGATGATAAAAATTATCAACCATAATTACAGCGGAATCAACAATCCATTTGGAGAGTCAAGTAGAATACAATGTCCACTATCTTCTCCCAATTAAAAGTCCATCATCAATATTTTATTCCTGTAATATCAACAACAGTTCTTCGTTGTACCCAAGATAAAGAGAACTTTCATCACCTGCCTTTACCTGAAACACAAAAAATTATGGTTATATCAATTCACAGTTCCTGTTCATAATCAGGCTAATAAATTTATCTTTGCACTACGGCCAAAGATATTCATAAATCAACAGCTCATCTTTGCACTACTGGCCAAAGATATTCATAAATCAACAACTCATCTTTACACTACAGGCCAAAGATATTCATAAATCAACGACTCATCTTTGCACTACAGGCCAAAGATATTCATAAATCAACAACTCATCTTTGCACTACAGGCCAAAGATATTTATAAATCAACAACTCATCTTTGCACTACAGGCCAAAGATATTCATAAATTAACGACTCATCTTTGCACTACAGGCCAAAGATATTCATAAATCAACAACTCATTTTTGCACTACAGGCCAAATATATTTATAAATCAACAACTCATCTTTGCACTACAGGCCAAAGATATTCAACTATATACCAATCAACATTTCATTTTTAATAATAATTTGAAGAACAAATAATAATCTCTCACAATAATATGGAGCATGAAAGAAAATGATATTCTTTTACCATATTATGAAAAAGTGATACCTCTTACCATAAAAATGATACCCCTTACCTTAATTAGCACGTGACTGGATTCTGTTTTCTATTAAATTGATCAACCTGAACAATGCTTGCATTCTTTATCAACACTTGGAGTAACCTTACACTCAAAAAAAATACTCACAATATTATCCTCATAATATTATAATAAAAGAATTTTATACTTTTGGTGTAGTCATCGTGTGTGTTTAGTTACTCAACCGAGTAATCTATTTATACTGAAAATCGAGAAAACAACTAGCACATTAGTTTTGACAAAATAACCCAATGAGCTATATAAAAAAATATTGGTAGCGTAATTTATGGTCCCACAGAGAAAATTAAATTAATTTGTACACGTTTTAACAATATTTGTTCAATAATAGAGTTGTGGTCCATATTACTTTAGAAAAAATAAAGTGTCGGCAAGTCTTGACAAACTTACTTTTATAAAGATAAAATAATTGAGCAAGCATCTGCATATCATCAACACATTTTAACCATCAATTATTTACACCTTTTTTAATCTTTTAACAATTATTCACCATCATTATTGTAGACTCACAATACTTTCAACTGGTTTTATCATAACTGTTATTTATTAACATACATAATAAATAATTACATGCATGATAGGGAAAAAAATAAAGGTCCGATCGACACAACTCAAATACCCCCGAATAAATCCAGGGCTCAACTTACCCCCGAATAAATTTAGGACGTGAGACCACTTGAGCATATAAGAGTTTACCAAGACTCGAACCCATGTTAATGGGGACTTATGTCCGGCTTTTCACCACAAAGTCACCATCTCAAGTGATGATAAAATACAACAATATAATTATATAAATATTTATCATAACTTGTACGTTTACATCCCGACACCTCATGAGCTTACTAACACTTCAAAAATATTTAAAATATTATTCTGAATTTTTGAAACAACTTTCACATTTTTTCGATTATCCGACAATTTCTTATAATTATTTTTATCATTTAATAGCTTTAAAATAGAAATACTGATTCCACATACTTTTATAACTTTAAAACATCATCAATATTAATCTTATATTATTATAAGATTTTTCAATAAACTTCATAATTTTTCACCATTCATAGAATTTTTTTTATTAATTTTCTCTATTTTTAAACCAACTATAAATAGTTTAAAAATACCATAATTACTTCTGCTTTTCAATAATTCATCAAAAATTTACAGAAACTCTAAACTGATATAATAAGATTTATGTAAAAATATTTCAGCCCAATTAATTTTTTGATAATTTAATTAAACTTTCCAATATTCAGAAACTTTAATAATTCATAGTAATTAGTCTTTTTAACAGAAAATTACAAATTTTATGTCTTTTTTATGTAAAATTTAATTTTCTACAATTTTATAGAAGAAAGTGTTTTCAAATTCCACCTCTAACATATAGAAATAAGCTTACCAAAAAGTTTGCCGTAAAATATTTCTGTTTTGAAAGAAATACCAGATCAGTTACCTCACGAAATTCATAACAAATCATAAGTTAATATTTAACGGTTCAAAATTTGTCGAAGTTCCAATGTATAATATACTCTAATTAGACAGCGCAATAAACATATGTCCAATTGTCCAATATGTAGTGACCAATAAATCTCATTGAGGTATCCCGAATGATCAATTTTATAGTGATGGTAATGTGTGTATGATAAAAAAAAATTAACAGAAGATGCAGATGGTATCCGAAATGCTATGTAAGAGTTTCCATTTATGTAGCTGCTGGTTACTTATAAATAACCTTTTAAAAATAAAATTATTTTGAATATGGTGCAGTTGGTAGTCAAACCTTCATACAAAGGTTACCAGTTTAGTTTTTGTGGGTAACCAAATAGTCATAAAAAAAATGTTGTCTCTGCAGCAGAATGTCGTTTCCAAATCCTTCGATCTTTTCGTGAATGCTGATTTTGAATTTCCTCTTTGCAGTTCATCGAACCAAGATTCAACAATGAAAACCAAACAGACGATCTCCAATAGATGAATGAGAAAAGTGCGAGACCATAAGTAGATCCGGATTCCTAACTAACCAGCCAAACAAATACAAAATGCTAGGATCTAGCAGGAGAGGAAGGACCCAAAGATCAAACGAACCACCCTCCTTAAACGAATTAGAGAGCTGAGAGAGAGACCAACAACAAAACTCTACTCAGGCAAAAAAAAACGCAGACAAGAGGAAACCAGCACAACAAAGCCATCTAACACACACCATGGAAACAACTATAGGCCTTCTCTACCAAGGAAGTTCACCATAGTAGAATAGGAATGTAAGACCCTAACTTTTATGAATAAAAAATTTAATTTCTCTATATATTATTTTGAAATAGTAAGGTGTTACTTTTGGTAAGTTATGGGTGATTTACGCAAATTTTTCAAAGTTAGCAAGTGGTAATAAAATATTCAAGTTGTCAGGGAATATTCGTTTGGTCGTGGAATATTCTGGTTGTCGGAGAATATTCGTACGACGGCGCAATCATTTGTGGACCCCACAACTGAATAACTGTGGGATGAAGAAAACGACAAGAAGGAGTTTTCTAAAAATAACGGCGGGGTTGTTACCGTTAAAACTGTTGAAATACCCGGTGGTTAAAATACAATAATACGCGGTGTTGCACAGTAGCACATGGTATTGCACAGTAATTCTAATTATTGATTCTTACGTAAGAAGTCACTACTCAATAATTATTACAGTAATTACTGTTCAATATTTTATATTATTGATTCAATAATTGCTACATTGATAATTGCATAATATTTTATTAATTCAATAATTGTCATTGCACAGTATTTTAAATTATCAAATTAATAACTCATATTATTTAAATAATATTATTAGATAACATTATTGACAATGTCTAAGAAAGTTCTGTCTAGGAGGGGTTATTTAATTGCGCGTCAGTAAGGAGAAATCCTTATCGGAAGGCCCCCTCTATCCTGCGAACGACCTGGTTGTCAATTTTGTAGTTCTGTAATATTATTTGTGAATAATTAATTATTGATTTATATGATAAGAAAATATTTATTTTTGTGAATATAAAAGAAGAAATTAGGGCTGAGGTGTTTTTATCAGTATTGGATGTTAATATTGTGAATTATAATATTAATGATGAAAAAAAAATGTTATTAAAAATGTATTTTGTGAAGCCAAGTGAATTGAGATAAATAGAGGAGTTTTTATTGAAGTATTTGTTATAAATTTGGCTTATTATATGTACCCCCACTTACTCATTTTTTAAAATAATCGATATAGAATTATTCAGTATATATATATATATATATATATATATATATATATATTATATATGTGTGTGAAAGTGACATGTGGGGTGGGTCCCACATTGGGATGAAATGAAAATGGGGTGGGGGGAAGAAACGTATGGGGGAGGGTGTATTACTATTATATATATATTATAATTACCTACCTTATACGGTAGGTAATATATATATATATATATATATATATATATATATATATATATTATATTTTATTTAAAGTTTTATTTTATTAGAATATTTTATTGCACAGTAATGAATAGTAAAATTAAAATTTTTCGCCAATGCGCGCACGTGAATTCATCCAAAATTTTTCACTGTGCAGTCCGTGATTTTTATTCAAATAGTACCCTTCCATTCTTCTATAAATAGGATGCTTAATTTAGAATTGAAAATCACACCAGAATCAGAAGTTTTCTCTCTCTATAATATCGAGCGTATTTTTGTGAGTATTTAGATACTTTGAGTGTTGCTATTCAGTGCAAGTTTTCTTCAGCATTATACCTGAAATTCCAGTCAGAAGTACTATTTTTTTGAGGTAAAGGATATTATTTTATTGCGATATTCGTAAGAAATATTATATTCTTTCATATTCCATATTATGAAAGCGATAATATTTCATTTCATATACTAAAATTAATACTTACTATGGCAAATATTGCTTCTATAATTTCTGAAATGATCAGAAATTCTTCGAATTTTGCGTTTCATCTAGTATCATTTCATTGGAATGTTGGTATGAATTTTATTATGAAATTTTTACCTTTTCATGTCGGGATTACTATTCACGTATACGGCACTATTCATGTATACGACACTATTCACGAATACGGCACTATTCACAGAAAAAATTAAAATTTTTTTTATTTGTCCAAGTTGTCTATTATGGTTCCTGTCTTTGATTGGATCCAAGTTTTGATCTTCATTCTTGAATTTTGCTCCATAATTGCTTAGTATGGAGTATTCTTGAACTTGGATAAACTAAATTACGAATCCCTAATCTTTGTCCTTTATCTCACTAGATTCGTTATTTATATTATTTTTTATCATCCTCAGTTCTAAATGGTGATATAACTGAATATCTTTGGCCTGTAGAGCAAAGATGAATGATTACCTGATGAATATCTTTGGCCCGTAGTGCAAAAATAGACAGGTGTTGAGATGAACATGACCAACTGATGATACAAATGAATATCTTTGGCCCGTAGTGCAAGGATGAATATTTGATTCGAGATGTATATTGATTGATGTTACAGGGATAAAATATTGATGATGAATTTTTAAATCATAGAAGATAGTAAACTATATTCTCTACTTAATTCTTCTAATGAATTATTATTTTTGCTGCAGTTGTTGATCTAAAATTTGTTGTTCATAATATTTTATCTGATTTGTTGAAGACTAACGATAAATTGTTCTTTATTATCTTAGTCATAATATTCTTTACTGAGCTAGTTGAGCTCATCCTTTTCATCTATTGTCCTTTTCAGGGAATGAGAATGTTGCGGGAACTAGTCGGGGATCAGTGTGATGGTCAGAATAGAGCAGTAGTAGTCCTCACTATTTTTGTAATAAGTGTGATAATAATTGTAATTAGTGAGGACTGAATTTGAGTGTTAATATTTTGTTTGTATTGACACTCACAGTTGTGTGGTTGTATTTTGCACGACTGTTTGAGATAAAAGATTTGTATTTGGAGTTCTGTACCATGTATTTGTTGACTCAAAATGGGTCGATATTGAACCTATTTTGAAGGCGGCACAAGGAAGCTGTGAGGTAAAGGAAACCTATGAGAACGAAATCAAAAGGATAAAAGCAGAAATGAGAGCACATCCCAAAATAGCAAAGCATAGACACAAAAGTCCACCGGCAGATGGCAGTAACTTCTGATTGTGTTGCACTCTTTTTGTAATTATTTTGTGAATGCACTAATCTAGCAATTACTTTTTAATTGTTGTATAGTAGTGTAAAGAACTCTTATTATAAAGAATTTAGCTCCCCTCCATTACATATTCTCTTCAATCTCATTCAACACACCAATAATTTTATCTTAATAATTTTGTTAATAATAATCAAAATATGTTAATAAATCGTTGATGCTATTAAAATCTTTCCTACAAAAAATTAGAATCATTAAAAATAATTTACCGTTAAAAGTTTAAAAGAATTTTTAACCATTTTAATTTTAATGAAATATCCACATGTTCATTAAATAGTGAAAAAATGTCAGATTACTTTCATTTTTGAAACAACTATACTACTCAATATTATAAGTGAATTGATGGGTATTGATTTCAATTATCCATCTAAAATTATAAAAGATAGTGTATTAGATAGAATTTGAGAGAATGCGTAATGAAGGAGAGTCAAATCTATTACTTATACGTTTATAACTAGAAAAATAAAACCAATTATCTAATTCAATCCAAAGTAGATTTATTAACTTTTAATTTTTTCATTTAAATTATCAAACTCTTAATTTTTTAAAATTCAATTCAATTAAACTTGCATGTTATAAATTGATAACGTACTATGCTTACATGGCCAGTTATTACACAGATGTAATAAAAAATTAATTGCTTTTTTAATATAATTTTGAGTGAATAAGGGGCAAAATTATAAATGCATAAATATATTATATATTAAAACAATATTGATGTCACTTGTTATTGAAAGTCTTGTTTGAGGAGGGGCGACATAGTCTAATGGCAAGGCCCGAAAACTCCTCTTTATCGGAAAAAAAAGCATTTGTTCCACTCAATTTGAGACACCAATGAAATTTCTCATCTCTTGAGATCGTCTTTCCTTCCGTGCTTAAAATTCCTACTGTTTCTACTCATTTTTTTGTAACTTGGAAAGGGCCTCCTGCTGAACCTCAACACCGATGTCAGTGTTAAGCTCTGCCCGGACTCGGTTGAGATATGTGGAGTGATTAGGCCGGGATGACAGAGAGGAATATGTCAGCGATTTTTATGGCGTAATTGGTTTATGTAGTGTACTTACGGCGGAGCTGTGGGCTATGCGTGAGGGCATGCTATTAGCCTGGGATTCAAGGATTTCCCAACTGAAAATTGAAACCGACTAATTAAGCCATGACTGTCATTAGCTTAATTAAAGAAGGAAATGTGATCAATCACCTTACCTTGATGAGACAGTACTGATAATGGACTGCAGGAAACTACTTTTGAACCCTTGAAATCATGTGATCATGCATGCATACCCGTAGGCAAGGCAATAGATGTGTTGATTGATACCCTTGCGCTGATTGGACACAATTCTAATTATATATATGTGAGTAATAGTTTGTTGTTATGCTCTTCCTTTGATTCTCTAGCGGACGATTGCAATAGTATTTTTATTTCTATCTAGTTAAGCCTGTTGGCCTCCTTTGCACCCAAAAAAAAAAAAAACACAACCAATTTTGAGACACACCATCGTCCACATCTCTCTTCTTTTCCTTTTCTTTTTATGAAACTATTATTTTTGATATAGTATCGCATGTCTAGGGTAAGTTGCTCACTATTTCATCATATATATTAGACTTTTCCCACTCGTTCACGAAAAGTTTATGCACAAGAAATAGTTTGTGTTTGTACGATATGATTGATTTATTAATTAGTAATACTATGTGTGTGGGATTCGGCGCCCAACAAATGGCTTTCACTCGTCTTTCCTTTTTCCCGTTGCTTATATAATTTTTTTAAGGTTACATTCACAATATTTTTTGTTATTTTCACAATAAAGTGTCGTTATAGATATATAACAACGGTGAAAATCGTCGCTATAAGATTTATAACGACACTTTTATTGTGAAAATAATAATTTTTGTTGTGAATTTAACAATTTTTTTTCTTTAATCCTTCACTCTTCTTCAGGTTAGATGACACTTTTCTTTCAATGATTATACCCCTGCTGTATTTAATCTTATATTATGTGATCACTGTATAAAATCGTAGATGGATCGAGTAGCTATTATTTTATTATATTGTTATTGGTTACATGAGTAGCTATTATTTAATCACCAATGAATCCCTTAAAACTATAACTTTATAAATATATTATTTAATTACCGATTAATCCCTTAATATATTTAATCAGTACAACATAAGGCGTGATGAAATTTATGACGTCAAATGTAGCTAAGTTTAACCCAACAACACAATAGCAAATGAAAAAAGATGTTCCGTAAAAACAATTTTATTTGTAATTTTTTGTATTTCAGAAAACAATTCACTTTTTAGTGATATTAATTTAAAATATCATGATGGTTAATATATCTTTTGTTTATTGATTTTTAAAGAACTAATCTAGTAATATTAGGTAACGGGTGAGACAACGACTTATTGTATAGCGGTACATGTATCAAATGTCACCCTAAGTTGTAATACTTTTTACACAATGGTGACTAGGATTATTTTTTTCTTGGAATGGATCAACGACTGTCTTGTCGATTTATATTTGGACATCACAATTGCCACCATAGAAAAAAAAACGACTGAATCAGTGGGAAAGCAACGCTTAACATTCCACATAGGGGCATGTAACACAACTAGAGCTGCAAATCAATCGAATTGAACTGAACTTTGTCGAATTCGAACATTTTTCAACAACTATGTACGAGTTCGGATCATTTGATGTTCGCAAACTATTCACGAAAATGATCAAATTCGCGAACAAATTGAACATAAGCTTGTTCGCAAACATGAACATGTTCACAAACACAAACTATGTTCACGGACACCAAATTTGTTCACGAACACAAATTTGTTCACGAACACACACTTGTTCACGAACACAAACTTGTTTACGAATACAAACTTAGAACTCTGAAGCAAAAAAACAGTTAAATAAATACCAAAAATTTCTTCTCTAAGAGTCTAAGTATTCAATCAAAAATTAAACCAAATATTATAATCATCATTTATCCAAAAAGACCAAAATCAAAAATAATTACTTAAAACCGATTCTCGGTTCGTTTGCAACCCTAAACACTACGGTTCCAGAGAGTCGCTTTATGGTGTTACACTCGGGAGAGTCACTTTATGAATTAATCCATTCTTCTACCTATTAATACTTTCTTAACATTTTCAATCCGTCGGCTAAATCACCAAAGAAGAAACGATATATGGGAAACTAAAATTAAGAATTAATAATGCATGAACAATGAAGAATTAGTAAGGACTAAGGAGTAATACTGAATGAGAAGAAAACAAGGAAAGCCAATAAAAAAAAATGTGATTAAGCTATTAAATTAATCATCCATTCAAATTAGGAGTTGGTGTCTCGGTGAGATTGACTTGAAACTTCAGAAGCTTTGTGGTGGGCCCATAGAAACATACACGCATGACCTTCCAGAAACTCACTTACTACTTCAAAACACAGATAATGTGAAAGGGGTGTCCAGGTTTGGTTGGTTTTTGGTGTAAGAGCAACTTCTTCCGATACTGCGAAAATTCTAGACTAAATATAATCTAGAATGTGGATTATACTTCAGCAGATGGACTAAATTTAGTTTGACAATTTTTCGATGATGAGAAACGACCAAATCAAGGAACCAAAAAACAGGCAAACTATAATTTTAATATATTAAAATGGAAGAAGAGAGGTGTTGGAGAAAAAAACTTGAAGGAGAAGAAGGGATCTTCGAAAATGAAGGAGATGACTGAGATAAAGGAGATGAAGAAGACGAAGGGTCAGAATGGTAATAAAATAAACCAACGGATAGAAATTGAAAACCTTATTTGAAAAAATTTATAAATATGTATAATTATTCAATACATTTTACCATCTCAATCAATTACTTCAACATTTAACAATTGTAAGTATTTTGTTAATTATTATATTTTTATTATATTTAATTTTAGTTTTTTGAATTCATTGATTATTTTAATTTTTTATATTATAGTCCACGAGATAGTCCACAAGATAGACCATTTGCTGGAAGGATTGAAGACTAAAGGACATTTACTGATGTCATATAGACTAAATATAGTCCAACAGATAGTCCATCTGCTGGAGATGCTCTAATGACACCATTCCACCACGACTGATGAGTTATGACTAAATGTTGTGAGTAAATAAATGCTGCATTTGTTTTCAGATTTGAAGCAACCTTTGCAACATGTGTCATTAGGGCACATGCTAAGCACACAGTTCAAGAGAATATTCTCTTGAACTGTATGCATATTGCCTTGATTTCTGCATTTACATCAAATTCAAGGAGATATACACATTCTTTGAACTGTGTGCTTAGCATGTACCCTAAGAACACATGTTAAGAAATTCTTTTGTTATATACTATACAGTTATAATAATTGTATCAGCCAAAATTAAATAAATTTATATTAAATTGAAGTTCAAAATATCGTTATTTGATTTCGAAAATCAAATTATATATGTTATTTTAAAACGATTGGAGTATTACTTTTCAACTTAATTGCTTACACTAGCTTACTTTACATCGAAGTTACTTTAAATATCTTCTCTCTATAATGTCATTAGCTCAACTAGTGTTACTAGTCTACATGTGATGGTCTTGTTGTTCACATTCCCATGTGTTGGACTTTTTTGTATGTAAATAAGTGAATTAAATGCCGGGCCAGTTCGATCAAGAGAGACTTAATTAAAAGTCTAATAATGGACTACAAACTTTGACTTCATTGATGGTACAAATTCAATTTTTTTGTACATAAAATGTCTAGCTAGTCAGTACTCTCTCCTTACTTTAATATAAGACGTTTTAGAAAAATATTGTTTGTATTTTAATATAAGATATTTTATAATTTTAAATAAACATTAATGCTTAATTTTCAATATTATCCAACGTAATATAACTTGGTTTTCACTATTTTTGACCCCAATAAATAACACTCTCTTTTTCAATACAAGGGCAATATAGACAATTGATATTATATTAATGTTATACAATTATTTTCTTAATGTTTGTGCACACTCTAAAACGACTTACATTAAGGGACGGAGGGGAGTAATATGTAAGTTTAAATGATGTTTATTTACCTCTTAATACCTCTTAACAACTCTACATCAGATTCGATAAGTGGGTAAGTTATTTGTAAAATTTGTTTGTCTCTTATCATCTCTTAATCATTAAGAAAAAAAATCTAAATCTAAATCATTAAGAGATGTCTCTTAATGAAAAGTTTAAATTTACAGAGTCTATCAATATTGTACTCCCTCCATTTTAACTTTTAAGATCATTATTGATTTTTGAAAAGTCATTTTGAGATATTTTTAAAGTTTAAAAGTCATTCAGAATATTTTATATTTTTAGTTATCAAACAGTTTTTTAAGTTTGAATGTTATTTCACTCAAATGATCTAATTTATTAACACATACTAACCATTCATTCATATCTTAATTATTCAATTTTGTTAAAACACCACCTTAATAACATGACTTATGACTTAAAAAAAAGGAAACACGGTGACAAATGATTCCATACTAACAAAATAAGCTGGAGAAGTTTATATACTCCATATGCATGTCCACTCCTGAGATTATTATCCCACAAATTCGCATGCTATATATTGTATTAGGTGAAATGTTACATATATGAATTGAAATTTAAAAGTTAATTAGGTGTCGAATTTTTATTTTGTATCTCATAGTGTCAATTGTGCCACGAATTAAGGGGATGACTTTGTTTCAAGATAGTAATTAATTAAGGCGATTGGTGGATGATTATATATATACAGTGGTGAAGTCAGAAATTTGTTGCAGTGGAGGCAAAATTA
>JAINUT010001230.1:0-33879 GCA_020205555.1 Panax stipuleanatus
ATTGAAGGGTGCAAGGTACTTTTCAAAGATAGACTTGAGGAGTGGCTATCATCAGCTGAAGGTGAGGCCAGAGGATGTTCCAAAGACAGCATTTAGGACTCGATATGGTCACTACGAATTTTTGGTAATGTCATTTGGTCTAACGAATGCTCTGCAGCATTCATGGGCTTAATGAATGGAGTGTTCAAGCCGTTTTTGGACAAATTCGTGGTGGTCTTTATCGACGATATTTTGGTATACGAAGACCAAGAAGGAAGAACATGTAGAACATCTGAAGTTAACATTAGAGGCGTTGAGAAGAGAGAAGTTGTACGCCAAATTTTCTAAATGTGAATTCTGGATTGAAAGAGTGCAATTTCTTGGACATGTGATCGACAAGGACGGAATTTCGGTAGATCCCTCTAAAGTCGAAGCTGTGATGAACTGGGATCTGCCGAAAACACCGTCGGAAGTGAGGAGTTTTCTTGGATTGGCGGGTTATTATAGAAGATTTATTCAGGACTTTTCCAAGATCGCAACTCCGCTGACAAATTTGACTAGAAAATCGGTGAAATTCGTTTGGACAGAGAAGTGTGAGGAAAGTTTCCAAGAGCTCAAGAGGAGGTTGAGTTCAGCACCTGTGTTATCCCTTCCGGACGACACAGGCAATTTTGTGGTTTATAGTGATGCGTCGCATAAAGGACTTGGCTGTGTGCTTATGCAAAACGGCAGGGTCATTGCGTATGCGTCACGACAATTGAAAGACTATGAGAAGGGGTATCCGACCCATGACTTGGAGTTAGCTGCCGTGGTATTTGCTTTAAAAATTTGGAGACACTATCTCTATGGGGAGAAGTGTGAAATATATACAGACCACAAGAGTCTGAAATATATCTTTACACAGAAGGACTTGAATATGCGCCAGAGAAGGTGGCTGGAGTTAATTAAGGATTATGACTGTGAAATCTTATACCATCCGGGTAAGGCTAATGTGGTTGCCGACGCCTTAAGCAGAAAGGGTCGGGAGAAATTGATGATGTTGACTACTCAGGAGGAACTAATTTCAGCAATGGAAAAGCTGAAATTGGAAGTGAAGTATTCGATGGAGATTGACGAGAAGTTGTTTCAGATTCAAGCTGGTACAACCCTATTGGATAAAGTTAAGGAAGCTCAACTTCAGGACGAAGAATGTGAGAAGGTTAAGAAAAAGATATCTGAAGGAACCGAACCGAGATTCAAGATAGACAGTGAGGGACTACTGAGATTTGAGAATAGAGTTCGGGTACCGTCAGTGCCAGAATTAAGGATGACATTTTGAGAGAGGCTCATAGCTCACGGTATTCAATTCACCCCGGTAGTACCAAGATGTACCAGGATCTTCGACAGCACTTCTGGTGGCCGAATTTGAAACGAGATGTTGCTGAGTGTGTTGCAAAGTGTCTAACCTGTCAGAAAGTGAAAGCAGAACATCAGAGACCAAGTGGTTTGCTACAACCCCTGGAAATCCCAGAATGGAAATGGGAACACATTACGATGGATTTCGTGGTTGGCCTTCCGACGACTCAGAAAGGCTACGACGCAGTATGGGTTATCGTTGACCGACTGACGAAATCCGCACACTTCCTTCCGATTAAAATCAGATTCAACTTAGACCAGTTGGCAAGGCTATATGTGAAAGAGATTGTTTCGAGGCACGGAGTTCCGGTGTCAATTGTTTCCGACAGAGATCCGCGTTTCACATCGAACTTCTGGAAGCGACTACAAGAATGCATGGGGACACAGTTGAGAATGAGTACGGCTTATCACCCTCAGACAGATGGGCAGAGTGAAAGAACGATCCAGACATTGGAAGATATGTTGAGAGCATGCATCATGGATTTTAAAGGAAATTGGGATGATCACCTACCGCTTGTGGAATTCGGTTACAACAACAGTTACCACGCTAGTATTGGCATGCCGCCTTACGAAGCGTTGTACGGAAGAAAATGCAGAACCCCGCTATACTGGGATGAAGTTGGCGAGAGACAACTATTAGGTCCAGAACTGGTACAGCAGACAGCAGAGATAGTCAAAGTGATCAGAACAAGACTGGTAGCAGCTCAGGATAGGCAGAAGAAATACGCCGATCCACACCGTAAGAACGTTGAGTTTGAATCGGGTAGCTATGTGTTCTTGAAAGTCTCTCCCTGGAAGGGGAAGATCAGATTCGGTAAGAAGGGAAAATTGAGCCCAAGGTTCATTGGACCCTTTGAAGTACTGCGAAGGATTGGAGAAGTTGCGTATGAGGTAGCCTTACCTCCGGCGCTTGAGAATGTCCACAACGTCTTTCATGTGTCAGTTTTACGCCCCTACAAACCCGATTACAAACATGTGATTGAATATGAACCCCTACATTTTGAGAAAGACTTATCCTATGAAGAAATTCCTGTTCAGATTGTTGACAGGAAAGAGCAAGTCCTCAGAAATAAAATTATACCTTCTGTTAAGGTAATTTGGAGGAACCACAATGCTGAAGAAGCTACGTGGGAACTCGAAGAGCATATGATGAAGAATTACCCAGATTTATTTACTTAATTTTTTTGTTTATGCGATTCTGGGGACAGAATCTTTGTAAGGGGGGGAGAATGTAACGGGACGAAATTTAATTGAACCGTGATTCTGGGGACAGAATCCTTTTAAGGGGGGAAAGATGTGACAAACAAGATTTTTGTAATTTATTTTGAATATTTATTGAATTAAATAAATATTTTTTGATGATTTAATTATTGAGTTAAATAATTAATTGATGAATTTGTGGTAGATTAATTTAATTATATGTGTCACATTAGTTAAATTAATGTGGTGAATTTTTATATTCAAAGTATGTATTTAATTGAGCTTATTTGATTAATATATTAATTAATAAGCATAATGTTATTCTAATTAATTTATAATTAATTAGAGATTTATGATTAGACATAATTAATAAATAAGAATTTTAATTATGTGACTATGTGATTTAATGTAGATTTATGCTATTTTATTTAATTGATTTAAATAGCATTATTGATTAATTGGGTGTGACATTAATTAACTAATTATAATAATTAATTAAAATAAATGAGAAGGGATTCCTTAAGCTAGCCAAACAAGGCCTTAAGGGGAGTTGGTCAGTTAACCCACTAAGGGACCAACTGACAACCACTCACCCATTATATATTATACGTATTACTTATATACATATATACTATATCAATTATATATCATATCAGAGAGAATTTTGAGAGAGAAAAGATTGAGAAGAAGAATTTGAAAAGTTTATATCATCATCCTTGAATCATCTTCACAAACTAGCAAGGGTAATTCCTTCTCCTAAGTTTTTAAATTCAAGTTCTTAAAGTTTTCCATTAACGTATGTTAGATTCTCTGTGAATAACTAATTTGATAATTAATGTATGATATGATTTTATATGTGTTATTGTATGATCATAACATGTTGTATATCATGTATGCATGATTTAGTGCGATTAAATCCATGTAGTTATGCTTAATTTGATTTTTCAAAAGTTACAGAGTGTAAAAATTGTACATATGGCCCATATGGCCCTTACGTACAAAATTTACACACCTTATGCGTTTATTTAACTTAAATTAACACTTGAATGTGATTGTGTACATTTAAACGAACAAAATAGAAGTTAAACGAATGGATTCGGTGTTATAACGAATCCGTAACGTTGAATTCTTGTTTTCTTTCAAAACTTTATAAAATTGAAAATAGTGAAATTAAATGTTGTGATTTGTGTAATTCCGTGATTTAAAGTGTTAAAAGCATGCTTAGAACATGGTATGATGTTTCTGTAAATTCTATATTCATGGGTAGCCTTAAATTCATTCGTTAGTTTAATTTGGATTTATTTGGGTTGCTCTGTGTGTCATTCGCGAACTGGAAATCTGGGTCTGCGTTGCCGCGCGCCGCGCTGGTCCCAAGGGTAACTGGCGCGCGCCGCCGCCCCTTGCAGAAATTTGAAATTTTTTTGCTAAGTGTTCGTGTGTTCTAAGAGGTGGTTTAAAACCTAATGTAATGAACATAAAGATATTAAACATATAATAAGAGGTTAATAACTTATATTACGTGAGTAATTAATAAGTTAATTACATGACTTGAATCGTTAATTGTATAGTCCAATAACGTGCTCAAGACCGATGTGTGTGATTCGATACGTATATCGAGTTATTGATTAATTTGTATTGTGAACGTATTGATGTGTAGGGTTTAATAAAGAACGTGAATTATAATTGTAGCTTGTGCAAGAGGCAAGTATCCTATCCCTAACTTATTGATTTAGCAAGTTCCCTAAATTCTAATTTATTCATTTATTAAGCCTTAGACTTGTGTTTCTATATCGAGTAAGCTCGTGTTTTTAATTGTTCAAGTTCGAAATTCATATTACATATTGTAACTCTTTTAAAAGCATGATTCAGTGATACAATACTTATTCGATTGTATACTCTTGAGATTTATTATTCAAGTTGAATATCGATGTTATTGTTGAACCTTATAGGACTAGTGAACCCTTATTGATTCGACTAGTCCATAGTTGATGAACGTTCTAAATTCCAAAATACTTATTGAGCTTATCCAAACCAAACTTCCTTTGGTGCGGACTCTGATGTCAAAACTGAGATGAACAACCCTGTAAAAGGGGATTATTTACGCTTTAGCGTTGAGATATTGTGCACAATATGGTACTAAGGGCTGATCCCCCTAAGTACGAGAAGTAGAGTCCATAGTCTTATGACTGTTAAAGGTTTTAAGTATAAACACTTTACAACCTAGGACATAGTTCAAGGTCTTATGACCCTCAGATGATTTTGATTCCTGTTATTTATCCTCGAGTCAAAAGTTGAGTTTCTTTATTCAGATGTCCTTGATTCACTCGCATGTATATTGTTATTGAGTAACTTGTCGTGCTCACTCTTGCGTAATAATAACATTGCAGTTAAGAACGAAAGGTCTGACGAGCCTTCTACTAGCAAAGGCAAGGGCAAAGTCAACAAGTGATGAAGACTTGTTGTTATTTTATGTGTTTATGTTTCAGACTTATGTTAAAGTTGTGTAAAACTTATTTAATTTTATATTTCCGCATTTGATATTTAAGGTTAAGTACGACCTGGGATTGATGTATTTCTTTTCAGATGTTGTAACCCCATAAGGGGAGGATTATTTCTATTTATTTCATGGTTTGCATTTACTATGGGTAGATAGATAGATGATATTTGTACAGTGAACACCAAGTCCCGTGGAAATTGAAGTACCCGGATTTGGGGGTGTCACAGGTTGGTATCAAAGCTGTAGGTTATGAACCTTAGGTGGGGAAAAACCTTAGGATAGTAGCCTTTTTAGAGATCGAGAACATAGTAATGATAACTCTTATCGAGTTCTAAGAAAGATAATAACTTACCTTATGTGCTACGTGCTTATACTTATATATTCGAGTCTCGATTAGCATCACGTAATTACTAAAACTTAAAATTTTATTTGTCAGGATGACGAATGCTGGAGAACCTAGTCAGTCCAGGGACCTTGTACCCCTAGAGGCTAGAGAGGAGGAGCCCCGAGATATCCACGTAGTTTGGGAGCAGTTAGTCCGACGAGAGCCATCACCCTTGATCACAGTCATTGGTCAGGAGATTGTGCCGGTGTCTAATTCAGAGGAGGACTCTGAGGAAGACCCTGAGGAGATTGAAGTTCAGGCTGAGGCAGCTGAAGAGGAGGAGGAAGACCCTGAAGAGTTCCCGCCGAGCTCTATCAGTGCTGAGATGTATGACGAGCTGTATGACCGTAACATAGAGTTACGTGATACTGTTCAGGAGCTGAGGGAGACTGTTCAGGAGCTGAGGGAGCGGTCGGTTACTCAACAGTCTACCATCGAGCTGAGGGATGGAGAGGTTGAGGCTCTTCACACACGTTTGGGAAATGTAGAGTGGAATTTGGCTCACGAGAAGGGCCAAACCGAGCAGAAGTCAGAGGAAATTGAGGAATTGAAGAATGAACTAAAAGAGAAATCAGCAAGGCTGGCCATAGCAGAGGAGGCTTGGGTAAGGGAATCACGACGAGCAGATCTCGCAGAAGATAATTGTCGGGCGAAGAAGGCCAAGCTTGAAGAGACGTACTCTATACTTCAGTATGCAATTGACGAGGCCCAGGATCGGGTTATGAGGTACCCAATTCAGTTTGAAGGACTACCGTCGTACATGCTAGATCGCAGGACGATGTCTCGGATTATGGAAGAAGAGCGTGGCAAAGCTGTTCGTCGCCTTAATGGGCAGTGATAGGAACATTTGATTTTGTGAAACCTATCTGGTAGTTAATAATGTAAATTCCAATGTGTTTATAAACAGAGGAATATTTTATGTTTTAAATCCTGTAGATTCTTTATCTCAGGATAGTTGATGTAAATAGCAGTGATGCTATCGTATTATGTTAAAACTTTTGATTTAGTAATATATCAGAGTTTATTTGAGATAATGTGTTGACTGATTGTGTCTAAATGTTTAAGTTAAGCCTTAGATATTTAAAAGATTGAATAAAGTTCTAATACGCGTATTTCTTAACAGTAAAATGCCGCCAAGGAGACGATCTAACCGTCAACAGGCCCAAGAAGGGTCAACTAACAACAACAACGACGCCAATGCTAACCCCGTTCAGCAGTTGGCGAACTTACTTGCTGGAGCGCTTAACAACCAACCTCAAGCTCCACCGACCACAACGTTCAAGGACTTCAAGGCGGTGGGACCGCCAGAGTTTAAAGGCACCATGAACCCGATAGAAGCTCAAACCTGGGTCATGGAGATGGAAAAAGTTTTTGACGTCGCCAGAGTCAGAGAGGACCAGAAAACCGCCTATGCAACGTTCATGCTGAAATCTGAGGCCAGCTATTGGTGGCAAGCGAATAAGGTCCGGGGAGGTGAAGGTGTGATTACCTGGGAGAGGTTCAAGGAGATGTTCTTCGAGATGTACTTTCCGACCAGCTCGCAGAATCAAATGGAGGTCCAGTTCTTGGAACTGAAACAGGGAAATATGTCCGTACCAGAATATGCGGCGAAATTCAATGAGTTGGCTAGGTTTGCCACGTATCAAGTGCACACCGATCAGAGGAAGGCAAGGAGGTTTGAACAGGGCCTGAAGCCCTGGTTGTATAGCAAAGTGTCAATGTTCCAATTGAACACTTTTGCTGGGGTGTTGGAGAAGGCCATTCTCGCTGAAGGCGGGAGTGATGCAGTTACAAAGTATAACCAAGATCAGAAAAAGAAGAAGAGTGAAGGTGAAGGAATTAACAAGGCTAGTGGTAGCAACACGGGAGGGAGTAATAATCAGAAGAGGAGGTGGAATGATAACTCATCGACTGGGAATCAGCAAGGTGGTCAGAAAAAGAGGATCGAAGCTTGTTCGACCTGCGGGAAAGCTCACCTGGGGGTCTGTATGAAGGGAAAACGAGTATGTTATAATTGTGGTCAGGAAGGCCACATAGCACCTAACTGTCCGAACCCAAAGAAGGGCGCTTGCTTCACTTGCGGCTCAAAGGACCATCTGGCAAGGGACTGTCCCAAGAAGGGATCTGGAAGGGAAGGATCAGGTGGAAACAGGGGAAACAGCGGTGGAAGTGCTTTAACTATCACGGGACCAACCGCAACCAACCGACCAACCGCCAGGACCTTCAACATGACCGTGCAGGATGCTGTGCAGTCTCGCGATGTGGTGTCAGGTATCATTCCGATCAATAAAGTTAATGCTTATGTACTATTTGATTCGGGTGCTACTTGTTCATTTATATCCGATGACTTTGCTAAGAACTTAGAACTTCCTATGGACGAGTTAGAATACCCCATGAATATAGAGATTGCGAATAGAGAAGTAATCCCTGTTAAGTATGTACACAAGAACTGTAGAGTAGATATTAAGGGTAACATTATGAACGTAAATCTTATCCCGATTAGACTTGGGGAATTCGATGTTATTCTGGGAATGGATTGGCTAGTCATTATGGGGCTGTAATTGATTGCCGGAAGGAAGTGTATCAACCTTATGACCCGTCAAAGGTTGTGTTTTCTGGCAGTAAATCGCATAGACAAGCGAGTTGTCTGACGATGATGCAGGCCAGGAAGTTGTTAAGACAAGGCTGTGTAGGATATTTAGCCTACATAGTCGATAGTCGTAAAGAAAATTCGAAATTAGAAGATATACCAGTCGTGAGGGACTTCTTAGACGTATTTCCGGATGATCTGCCAGGACTTCCGCCAGACAGAGAGGTTGAGTTTGTGATCGATTTGGCGCCAGGGACGGCCCCAATATCGAAGGCACCATACCGGATTGCCTCCGGTAGAGATGAAGAGTTAATGGTACAACTACAAGAGTTACTGGACAAGAAGTACATCCAACCGAGCGTATCGCCGTGGGGAGCGCGGTGTTATTTGTGAAGAAGAAGGACGGGACGCATGCGGCTTTGCATCGACTACAGAGAACTGAATAAGGTCACAATTAAGAATAGATATCCATTACCGAGGATCGACGATCTGTTCGACCAATGGAAAGGGTGCAAGGTACTTTTCAAAGATAGACTTGAGGAGTGGCTATCATCAGCTGAAGGTGAGGCCAGAGGATGTTCCAAAGACAGCATTTAGGACTCGATATGGTCACTACGAATTTTTGGTAATGTCAATTTGGTCTAACGAATGCTCCTGCAAGCATTCATGGGCTTAATGAATGGAGTGTTCAAGCCGTTTTTGGACAAATCGTGGTGGTCTTTATCGACGATATTTTGGTATACTCGAAGACCAAGGAAGAACATGTAGAACATCTGAAGTTAACATTAGAGGCGTTGAGAAGAGAGAAGTTGTACGCCAAATTTTCTAAATGTGAATTCTGGATTGAAAGAGTGCAATTTCTTGGACATGTGATCGACAAGGACGGAATTTCGGTAGATCCCTCTAAAGTCGAAGCTGTGATGAACTGGGATTCTGCCGAAAACACCGTCGGAAGTGAGGAGTTTTCTTGGATTGGCGGGTTTATTATAGAAGATTTATTCAGGGACTTTTCCAAGATCGCAACTCCGCTGACAAATTTGACTAAAAATCGGTGTGAAATTCGTTTGGACAGAGATAGTGTGAGGAAAGTTTCCAAGAGCTCAAGAGGAGGTTGAGTTCAGCACCTGTGTATCCCTTCCGGACGACACAGGCAATTTGTGGTTTATAGTGATGCGTCGCATTAAAGGACTTGGCTGTGTGCTTATGCAAAACGGCAGGGTCATTGCGTATGCGTCACGACAATTGAAAGACTATGAGAAGGGGTATCCGACCCATGACTTGGAGTTAGCTGCCATGGTATTTGCTTTAAAAATTTGGAGACTATCTCTATGGAGAGGGAGAAGTGTGAAATATATACAGACCACAAGAGTCTGAAATATATCTTTACACAGAAGGACTTGAATATGCGCCAGAGAAGGTGGCTGGAGTTAATTAAGGACTATGACTGTGAAATCTTATACCATCCGGGTAAGGCTAATGTGGTTGCCGACGCCTTAAGCAGAAAGGGTCGGGAGAAATTGATGATGTTGACTACTCAGGAGGAACTAATTTCAGCAATGGAAAAGCTGAAATTGGAAGGGAAGTTATTCGATGGAGATTGACGAGAAGTTGTTTCAGATTCAAGCTGGTACAACCCTATTGGATAAAGTTAAGGAAGCTCAACTTCAGGACGAAGATGTGAGGAAGGTTAAGAAAAAGATATCTGAAGGAACCGAACCGAGATTCAAGATAGACAGTGAGGGACCTACTGAGATTTGAGAATAGAGTTCGGGGTACCGTCAGTGCCAGAAATTAAGGATGACATTTTGAGAGAGGCTCATAGCTCACGGTATTCAATTCACCCGGTAGTACCAAGATGTACCAGGATCTTCGACAGCACTTCTGGTGGCCAAATTTGAAACGAGATGTTGCTGAGTGTGTTGCAAGTGTCTAACCTGTCAGAAAGTGAAAGCAGAACATCAGAGACCAAGTGGTTTGCTACAACCCCTGGAAATCCCAGAATGGAAATGGGAACACATTACGATGGAATTTCGTGGTTGGCCTTCCGACGACTCAGAAAGGCTACGACGCAGTATGGGTTATCGTTGACCGACTGACGAAATCCGCACACTTCCTTCCGATTAAAATCAGATTCACTTAGACCAGTTGCAAGGCTATATGTGAAAGAGATTGTTTCGAGGCACGGAGTTCCGGTGTCAATTGTTTCCGACAGAGATCCGCGTTTCACATCGAACTTCTGGAAGCGACTACAAGAATACATGGGGACACAGTTGAGAATGAGTACGGCTTATCACCCTCAGACAGATGGGCAGAGATGAAAGAACGATCCAGACATTGGAAGATATGTTGAGAGCATGCATCATGGATTTTAAAGGAAATTGGGATGATCACCTACCGCTTGTGGAATCTCGGTTACAACAACAGTTACCACGCTAGTATTGGCATTGCCGCCTTACGAAGCGTTGTACGGAAGAAAATGCAGAACCCCGCTATACTGGGATGAAGTTGGCGAGAGACAACTATTAGGTCCAGAACTGGTACAGCAGACAGCAGAGATAGTCAAAGTGATCAGAACAAGACTGGTAGCAGCTCAGGATAGGCAGAAGAAATACGCCGAATCCACACCGTAAGAAGTTGAGTTTGAATCGGGTGTAGCTATGTGTTCTTGAAAGTCTCTCCCTGGAAGGGGAAGATCAGATTCGGTAAGAAGGGGAAAATTGAGCCCAAGGTTCATTGGACCCTTTTGAAGTACTGCGAAGGATTGGAGAAGTTGCGTATGAGGTAGCCTTACCTCCGGCGCTTGAGAATGTCCACACCGTCTTTCATGTGTCAGTTTTACGCCCCTACAAAACCGATTACAACATGTGATTGAATATGAACCCCTACATTTTGAGAAAGACTTATCCTATGAAGAAATTCCTGTTCAGATTGTTGACAGGAAAGAGCAAGTCCTCAGAAATAAAATTATACCTTCTGTTAAGGTAATTTGGAGGGACACACAATGCTGAAGAAGCTACGTGGGAACTCGAAGAGCATATGATGAAGAATTACCCAGATTTATTTTACTTAATTTTTTGTTTATGCGATTCTGGGGACAGAATCATTTGTAAGGGGGGGAGAATGTAACGGGACGAAATTTAATTGAACCGTGATTCTGGGGACAGAATCCTTTTAAGGGGGAAAAGATGTGACAAACAAGATTTTTGTAATTTATTTTGAATATTTATTGAATTAAATAAATATTTTTGATGATTTAATTATTGAGTTAAATAATTAATTGATGAATTTGTGGTAGATTAATTTAATTATATGTGTCACATTAGTTAACATTAATGTGGTGAATTTTTATATTCAAAGTATGTATTTAATTGAGCTTATTTGATTAATATATTAATTAATAAGCATAATGTTATTCTAATTAATTTAATAATTAATTAGAGATTTATGATTAGACATAATTAATAAATAAGAATTTTAATATGTGACTATGTGATTTAATGTAGATTTATGCTATTTTATTTAATTGATTTAAATAGCATTATTTGATTTAATTGGGTGTGACATTAATAACGATATTATAATAAATTAATTAAAATAAATGAGAAGGGATTCCTTAAGCTAGCCAAACAAGGCCTTAAGGGGAAGTTGGTCAGTTAACCCACTAAGGGACCAACTGACAACCACTCACCCATTATATATTATACGTATTATACTTATATACATATATACTATATCAATTCATATATTCATATCAGAGAGAATTTTGAGAGAAAAGATTGAGGAAGAAGAATTTGAAAAGTTTATATCATCATCCTTGAATCATCTTCACAACTAGCAGGGTAATTCCTTCTCCTAAGTTTTTAAATTCAAGTTCTTAAAGTTTTCCATAACGTATGTTAGATTCTCTGTGAATAACCTAATTTGATAATTAATGTATGATATGATTTTATATGGTTATTGTATGATCATAACATGTTGTATATCATGTATGCATGATTAGTGCGATTAAATCCATGTAGTTATGCTTAATTTGATTTTTCAAAAGTTACAGAGTGTAGAAATTGTACATATGGCCCATATGGCCCTTACGTACAAAATTTACACACCTTATGCGTTTATTTAACTTAAATTAACACTTGAATGTGATTGTGTACATTTAAACGAACAAAATGGAAGTTAAACGAACGGATTCGGTGTTATAACGAATCCGTAACGTTGAATTCTTGTTTTCTTTCAAAACTTTATAAAATATTGAAAATAGTGAAATTAAATGTTGTGATTTGTGTAATTCCGTGATTTAAAGTGTTAAAAGCATGCTTAGAACATGGTATGATGTTTCTGTAAATTCTATATCTCATGGGTAGCCTTAAATTCATTTCGTTAGTTTAATTTGGATTTATTGGGTTGCTCTGTGTGTCATTCGCGAACTGGAAATCTGGTGTCTGCGTGACGCGCGGCCGCGCTGGTCCAAGGGTAACTGGCGCGCGGCCGCGCCCCTTGCAGAAATTTGAAATTTTTTTGCTAAGTGTTCGGTGTGTTCTAAGAGGTGGTTTAAAACCTAATGTAATGAACATAAAGATATGCTAAACATTTAATAAGAGGTTAATAACTTATATTACGTGAGTAATTAATAAGTTAATTACATGACTTGAATCGTTACTTGTATAGTCCAATAACGTGCTCAAGACCGATGTGTGTGATTCGATACGTATATCGAGTTATTGATTAATTTGTATTGTGAACGTATTGATGTGTAGGGTTTAATAAAGAACGTGAATTATAATTGTAGCTTGGGCAAGAGGCAAGTATCTATCCCTAATTTATTGATTTAGCAAGTTCCCTAAATTCTAATTTATTCATTTATTAAGCCTTAGACTTGTGTTTCTATATCGAGTAAGCTCGTGTTTTAATTGTTCAAGTTCGAAATTCATATTACATATTGTAACTCTTTTAAAAGCATGATTCAGTGATACAATACTTATTCGATTGTATACTCTTGAGATTTATTATTCAAGTTGAATATCGATGTTATTGTTGAACCTTATAGGACTAGTGAACCCTTATTGATTCGACTCGTCCATAGTGATGAACGTTCTAAATTCCAAATACTTATTGAGCTTATCCAAACCAAACTTCCTTTGGTGCGGACTCTGATGTCAAAACTGAGATGAACCAACCCTGTAAAAAGGGGATTATTTACGCTTTAGCGTTGAGATATTGTGCACAATATGGTACTAAGGGCTGATCCCCCTAAGTACGAAGAAGTAGAGTCCATAGTCTTATAACTGTTAAAGGTTTTAAGTATAAACACTTTACAACCTAGGACATAGTTCAAGGTCTTATGACCCTCAGATGATATTTTGATTCCTGTTATTTATCCTCGAGTCAAAAAGTTGAGTTTCTTTATTCAGATGTCCTTGATTCACTCGCATGTTATTATATTGTTGTCATATTATTATACTTGTGGGCAACCGTGCTCACTCTTGCGTAATAATAACATTGCAGTTAAGAACGAAAGGTCTGACGAGCCTATCTACTAGCAAAGGCAAGGGCAAAGTCAACAGTGATGAAGACTTGTTGTTTATTTTAGTGTTTATGTTTCAGACTTATGTTAAAGTTGTGTAAAACTTATTTAATTATTTATATTTCCGCATTGATATTTAAGGTTAAGTACGACCTGGGATTGATGTATTTCTTTCAGATGTTGTAACCCCATAAGGGGAGGATTATTTCTATTATTTCATGGTTTGCATTTACTATGGGTAGATAGATAGATGATATTTGTACAGTGAACACCAAGTCCCGTGGAAATTGAAGTACCCGGATTTGGGGGTGTCACACTATCATTCTTGTACCACACACATCTATTACATACCATATAACCTTAAGGTTCTCATTAGACTCGAACACGATACACGGTTTTACATTTTCACATTTCACGTTCTAAGTTTATTAACTTTTAATCAACGTTTAATTCCTAAAATCATCGTTAAACATGTTTGTTTAGGATTCTCTCTTCATGTATATTAAGTATATACTTGCCCCATAATTACCACGTGAAAAGTGGGATTAACAAAAGCTCACGTTGAAAATTTTTTGGTTACGGGCGCTGTGGTGCCACTCTCAGTGTTAACTGCTGCGCTGCGGCACCGGCTTGTAGGGCCTGAGTCCCCGGGTAAGCGTTGCGGTGCCAATTTCTTAGGCTTGGGCGGCGCTACGACGCTTGCCCTGCCCCGGTGTATTTTTTCAAGTTTTTCAATTAGATTTTTTTCGAGCTCGTAACGCGATCGTTATAACTCGGAATTGGATCATTCAAAAGCCCGTTAACCTCATATATCTTACATACTTCAATTCTATCTGACAGAATGATTTTCTGAATCCGTTAACGATAAATCACCGTTTAAATTTTTATTACGCATTCGTTAAACGTTCGAGAGCGTTCTTGCTCGTTTCTTCTTCGTTTTCAGTCCAAATTCAACCATTCTGAGTCCACGACTCTTAAATATGTAACGATGGATAAATGGATCTTTATGTAAAAAAAAAATTATTTGAATTATTGAATAAATTTTGAATAGATGTTAATTAAACTAAGTAAGCTATTTAAAGGTAGTTCTATGACCTAGAAGATGCGAATGTTGTTAGGAATCTGGCTATGTGCTATAATTGAATGAATTGAATTTCCAAGACAAAAATAAAGATTTTTCTAGAAATTTAGAGAAATCACTATTCATTCATTTCTGCTCAGGAATTATTTTTGAATTTTTGAGAAACGCGTAATGATATGATTTGAAGACGAGATGGAATATCTAATAATATTTTAGTTATGACAACGAAGTTTTGCCTAAGGAATTGAAACCCTAAAGGTTAGGGAAAGTGAAATTCTAGGAATAAGAGCTTAAGTGTAATAACAATGTTATTATACGGAAAGAATAAGAGTATAATGATAAGTGGTTTTTATGACCACTTATTCAGATATTATCTAGCTGTTTCGTGGCTTAAACTCAAGTATCTTTGTGCTTTTCATATGTTTTTGCTTTGTTTTGCAGTTTTCATGTTTAGGAACTCTCTTGGTGCGCAATGGGCTAAACGACTGAAAGAATGCTAAAAGATATGATGGCATGATAATGGAAAGGAGTCAAGCAGATTGATGGGACTATGATGATGCAAAGAAGTAAATCAAGTGGTGCAGGAGAAAAAATGCACAGAAAAGCAAGCACCAGCAGCATTTTAGGTCCGCGCTGGCCGCGCCGGCATAACAACGGAACCACGCGCACCCGCGCCGATTAGCAAAAAATAGAGAACAAGATTTGCACCCGCGCAGTCACGCCAGTACCAAGCCTAAAGCCGCGCGGATCCGCGCCAGCTCAAGTCTTTGCCAAATTTTAACTTTTACTTAAACAGATTGGGAGAGGCTTATAATTAGGGTTTTATGCCCATTTTAAAGGATATACAATACTCCTCCCCTTAAGGGAGCCCTAACCCTAGTTCTCTCTTCTCTCTTTATTCTTGTCTAGATTAGGTTAGGAGTAGGTTAAGGTTAGGTTTATGTAGTTAGTTTTTAGGGTTTAATTAGAATTAATGATTAAAGCATTTGTATAACATCAAAGATCCAGCTTGGAGAAAGAACACAGATTTGCATCTCTATCTTTATACTCTCCTTGTTATCATTGTGTATTCGGATGATGTTTATTCCATTGTGGATTTTATATTGAGTCATTTATGACTTAAACTTATTTTGAGATTTCAATGGAACCTTTTGAGTAGTTTATATTGATATACTTCCATGTTGGTTTTATTGATTGTTATATGATTGTCTATTACGATTTCTGCTTTATTTGCTTAATTGATTCGCGACCAATTACCGTGATAACCTATATGGGCTTGAAAGACGAAATGTGGGTTTAGATCTAATCATAGTAGCGGGGCGATTTTATGTTTACGTGGCGTTGAATGTATGATTTGTGCTTAGGATAGACAATACCAAAGCGTCGCTCGTAGTCAATTGAGAACTTGGACTTAAATCCTAATTATTTGTAAATCACATAGACGGTATAGGGGTTTAGATAAGGTGGGTGTTCACGTGCGTTCTATCATCTGTGGATTGCATGTGATATGGATTAGGTGCATTGAAAAATGGCCTTATCTCACTTTCGTGTTCTCGGCTAACAAAATGTGACGATTATTTGACCTAACTGGAAGTATGTTGACTTAAATGAATCATTAGGAGGAAATTAAGATCTCATTTCTTTATTATCTGATTTACTCTAAGGTTATTTAGTTTAGTTTAATTACTTGTCTAGTTTTAATTACACACTTTATCACTCGTTTAAATAAGACTGAAATGGTTATGGGCTAGTGCTTTGGCGATCTTTTATTAGTTAATTCTCTGTGGGAACGATATCTGTACTTATTCTTTATTACTTGTTGACCGCGTATACTTGCGCATAATTATCATTCCCAATCGGGGACGACAAGTTTTGGCGACCGCTCATAGTCAATTGAGAACTTGAACTTAAACCCTAATTATTTGTAAATCACATAGACATATAGGGGTTTAGATAAGGTGGGTGTTCACGTGCGTTCTATCATCTGTGGATTGCATGTGATATGGATTAGGTGCATTGAAAAATGTCCTTATCTCACTTTCGTGTTCTCGGCTAACAAAATGTGACGATTAATTTGACCTAACTGGAAGTATATTGACTTAAATGAATCATTAGGGGAAATTGAGATCTCATATCTTCATTATCTGTTTTTACTCTAGGGTATTTAGTTTTAGTTTAATTACTTGTCTAGTTTTAATTTACACACTTTATCGCTCGTTTAAATAAGACTGAAATGGTTATGGCTAGTGCTTTGGCGATCTTTTATTAGTTAATTCTCTGTGGGATGATATCTGTACTTACTCTTTATTACTTGTTAACCGCGTATACTTGCGCGTAATTGTCATACCCAATCGGGGACAACATATAATACTAAGTGTTATACAAGTATAATGTGAAGATTAATACAACGTATAATACAAGTATCATACGTAGTATATACGATAAGAATACGAGAATTATATGATAAGAATAAGATAAGTCTTGATAGACTTTAACTATTGGACTTGGACTTTGTCAAGCCCAATTGGTGAATGATTAAGGCCCATATGATTATTTAAATAAAGCCCAAGAATAAGACCAATAGAAATTAATTATAAGCCCGAACCAAGAACCGAACCCGTGGGTCGAACCGATGGGTTATTGGGTGGGTAAAACTCATGGGACAACTTATGGGGGACATGGGAAGACATAGTAGCACATGGAGTGCACATGGGAAGACTTTGTGGGAAGGAAAGGTGAGGAGGTTTGCTTGATGACCAAATTGCCCTTGGTCTTGAAAATTCTATAAAAGAGGAGCTTGGTGGTTCATTTGTGGTTTTGCAAATCACCAACTAGCATATTGAGAGAGAGAGAGAGAGAAGAGCAAATAACAAGAAAATCAAAGGAGAAAGAAAGCTATCTTAGACTTTGTCAAGAACATAAAGTCAAGAACTCAAGAACACCAAGAGATATAATTGTTTAAACCTTGATTTTCATCTTCCTTTAATACTTAATTGATAGAGAAGTGATAATTAGTGGTGCATGTATAGTACGAATTGATAAGGTGGATATTAGGGGACTTTAAACCATTAATAACCAAGAACAAGTAAAACCATAATTGAATGGTTAAGAATTTAATGAAGAAAACCATCAAAACCTTAAAATAGTTGTTAATGAACAATTGAAACCATTAAAAGTTAGATGTTTATATTGGTTAGAATCATAGATGAATAACCAACGGATTGATTCCATTTGGTTTGGAGTAAAAATCTCGAGTAACGAAGTTATGGCGAAATTTACGCGATTAGACGTTAATCGTCGAAATCGTAAAAACTCCCGGAATGATAGTCAAAAGTCGCTGTTAACTCGAAAACCTTGGTTTTCGATGGCGTATCATAGAACTAGGTAATTAAGAATTGCGGAAACAAGAATGGTCGAATTCGGACTTAAAACGAAGAAATGAGCCTCAACGTTCACGAACGTTTAACGAACGCGTAATAAAAACTTAAATGGTGAAATTCTCGCCAATGGATCCTGAAACTTATTCTGTCCATATGAATTCGAAGAATATGAGATATGTGAACTAATGGATTTGGAATGAGCCAATTCTGAGTTATAACGATCGCATTACGAGCTCGAGAATTTTAAATTTTTTTAAAAAAATTCTGAGGCTCAGGGCCGGCGCCACAGCACCGCCCATGCTTTGTTTTCCAGTGCCGCAGTGCCTGGCCTAGCAAAGTTCACTACAAGCCGGTGCCGCAGTGTGACTTTTATAACTGATACTGGCGTCGCAGCGCCCTTAATTAAAAAGCTTCCGACACGGACATTTGTTAACCCAACTTTTTACATGGTAATTGTGGGGCAAGTAAATGGTTAATATTCATGAAAAGAGAATTCTTAAACAACATATTTAACGTTGGTTTTAAGAATTAAAGGTTGATTAAAAGTATTTAAATTTAAAACTCAAAATCTGAAAACATAAACCGTGAATCGTAGTCGAGTTTAATATGCGCCTTAAAGTTATATGATATGTAATAGAGGTGCGTAGTCTGAGAATGATAAAAAATGAAGTTAAAACTTATATAACTTCTATACGGAATTCGTTAACGATAATCCAGGGGAAATGTGTTTGAGCTAGCAAACCGATTAAGGTTTCGTCTATCGTTGTGCCTAACGATGATCGACGAGTGTCGGTTTGTGACATAAGAATGTTAATAAGCCGTAACGAATGTTAAATACTTATACGGATGTTATTAGTTTAACAATTTGGATAAGCTATATAAGAAGGAGAAGATAGTTTACACAATGTTTATCAATTGTTCTAACCTAATTGGTATGCTATGTGTTTATATCTTGTAGAATCTGTAAAGACCTCAAATAAAGTAGACTTAGAAGGTTGAAGATGCGTAAGGCAAGTTTTCTAAACTTTTGTATACACTTTGAAGTTGGACAAGTTGTCAAATTATGCATAAATAGTTATTGAATAGTCGATGCCATTTGTTTCGGCTAGACTAAGATTTAAAGTATTTTGGTTAATTTTTCCGCAAATCTTTCAAAATATTCATAATGTTGCTATCCTATGCCAATTACTTTGGTACAAATTCAAAGGTAAGTCTGAGTATGAATACACAAAGGTTTTAACGTCGTTAAATTGACGGGCAGGTGAGGTTGCCAAAACTTAAACGTAAATACGTTTAATAAATGAATGTTGATCAACATAGAGTACTACAGGCTGATCACCTAGATGTGCTTGTAAGCTATATCGAATATGCTGTCTTAGTGCTAGGTTATTCTTTTCATGAATGGAAACTAAAGAGAATGTTCATAATCTTTGACCAACTAATATTTTGAAGTGAATATAAGTCCTTGGAAATTGTTTTAAAGGAATCAAAACGCTATTTTGATTATTCGTAATACTTCATAACTATTGTACAATTATTGAAGGTTAAATCATATGATTCTTGATTTTGTGGTTGCAGAATATAATGTTAAACTTGCTAGGCTAGTTATGCTCATTCTTGCTTAAAATTATATGATTTCAGCTAAGAGCGAACGGACCGAAGGATCCAGTAAGGACAAGGGCAAGACAAAGATGGATAAATAGTTTATCCTTGTAATAGCATAGTATTATTTTTATAATGAATGATATTATGATACAGAACGAATGTAATGGTTATAAAGAACTTGTGAAGGGATTAATTTAATGTATTAGGTATTAACTTATGCTTATCATTGAAGTCTTCAATTGAATGTATGAGTATTTTGTAGCACCATTGTAGCACCATATCTGTTGGTTGAAAGTACTCAGATTTGGCGGCGTCATAGGTTGGTATGAAAGTTGTAGGTTATAAAATTTAAGGGGGGGAAACCTTAGGCTATAACTTTGAGAAGAGAAGTAGAAGTTAGAAGTAAATAAACTAGAGTAGAGTTTTAAAGAAGAAAGTAACCTTCAACATATTAAATGTGATATGTGTATTATATTTTGATGTTGTGTACTAATCAAGATATTGTGTCTTATTGTAGATGTCAGGAGATACTGCTATGTATAGGGAAGTACATGTAGTGAGCGAGGAATCTGTCTACCTCGTAGAGCCAGTACTGATGCCAGTAGCTGAGGTACCTATTGTAAACATAAGGAAGATTGATCCAGAAGATGAGGATCCGTCTGAGCATTCTGATAATTTTGATTTTACATCATTGTTTGATGGTATGTCCAAGGAGGAAGTAGAGATGGTATCGTTTAACATGGTACTACCTACTAAGGAGGAGGATCTGACACTGGCAGAGTCAATGAAGGCATTGTTCATATCACTGATAGATAGGAATGTTCAGCTTAATGGGTTTGCAAGAAACGCACACATACAATTATATTACATATAAACGAAGCAGAAGCGTAATAAAATAGGATTTTAAAATTTTCTTGCAAACCATAAACCATGATCATATCTTATGCTTGATTATCAATCTATAAAAGAGTAGGAGATCAGAATTATTCCCTTGTAGATCGTGCTTCCACATGTACGAGTTCTCCTCTAATTTGAATCTACGAGATTGGTTCCTTTCCTTTGATCAATGCAAGCCACCCAAGCGTTTGGCCTCTAGAGGTGATCCACCAAGGAAGATGAATTGTTTAAGAAGAAGGGCAGTTGGCGAAACCCTAGTTTTTCTATTCTCTATAGAAAAGGAGTACTCTCCAACAATTGAAATTACATCAACTGATATCAAGCATAAGACTCCTCTTATATAGATATTAGTCAACTCTTGTATCCAATTAGAAATAGGGTTTTGTTTAATTAATTAAACTTCTTTAATTAATTAGGCTTCCCAACACATTGGGAATAATTAATTAAACTCTTTATTAATTTACCTCCTAATCTTATTATGAATAAATGAGAGTACTAATATTAAATTAATTTCTAAACTCCTTTAAAAATTAAAATAATAATAATTGTAATAATATTAATAAGGACGCTCTTATTAATTTATATTTAATATTTTCAAAATATTAAATAGTAAACATTAAGTTATTTATTTATTCTATCACCATAGATTAAATTAATTACACTTAACATATTATTACGGTTATGTCATTACCTTTTAAATAATTATTCTTCCTTTTATGGTGTGACCCTTTAGGTTTTTTATATTAACTAGTTGTGAATAAATTAATTAGAACAATTCTAATCTTATTTAAATAAATAAATTAAACTAATAATCTATTTAAATAAATCACATTTATTCTACAATAGGGATAAGCCTCCCTAGCGATCAACGACTTTCAACATTAATCATAAAAGAACCCTTGAGTTAATAGTTACCGTACAATCCAATCTTTCCACCATACAATGTCCTAATTATTGTCAAGTCTTATTTTATTTAATTATATATATTTCGATCAGAAAATGCACAACTTCAATAATGCAAATTAGAAACTCCTTTCTAATTTCATTCCACCTTGGCCAAGGATTCTTGGTTGTCATTTATCGAATCACATAGGACATATCTCTTCTTTTACTAGAAGCGGTAGATTCTTTTATTGAGTGCATTCATTATCTCCTTATATAACTTATTGCACCCAAGTATACCCTTTGATATACCCTAAGGGTCTTAAGGAATAAGTCAAAGTATAATTTATTATACACAAGATACTATGATGATCTCAAGTCTGAGGATCACTTGTACTACTATCAATTAGGAATTTCTATTAACAGGCAAGTAAAACTCCATTAGGTATTCCTTAGCGAGTCACGTTCAGTGTACTTATTCTCCAATAAGCACCTACATACTTGCTTTAGTGTCTCCACACAAATGATCATGAGATCAATCATCCTCATCCAATGACCAAGCAACATATGTACCAATCTATCCGGGTTTACTAATCCCCTTTTAGTAATCCATCGATTGGGAACTATTTAGTTTTAAGCTATCTAAGAATTTAGATCTCATTAGCATGATCAACATCATGATTCTAAAAGCATTGCTTAAAACTATGGGTTATTTATATATTATAAAAATAGCATCATGTAGATAATTAAATACCTTTAATAAATGAATAATTTATTATAAACAAATAAGATCTTTTTCAAAGTATATACTTTATCATCATACATGATTGGCTTGTATGCATACTACTTTCAATCTCCCACTCGCACTAAAGCCAAAATCGTCATGGTATCTCATACCCCTACTTCTCTAAGTGACGATCAAACTGTTGTTGTTTAAAGTTTTAGTAAATGGATCTGCAATTTTGTCTTAAGAGTCTAAACGCTCCAAGGTGACGTCTCCTCTTTCAATGATCTCCCTGATCAAGTGAAATAGCCACAACACGTGCTTCGATTTCTGATGAGATATGGGAACAGCTCGGTGTTGTCACGGTACTAAGGGACTGCTCCTCCAATGCTAGGAACCACACCAAGTTTGATTATGAACTTCTTCATCCAAACAAGCCTCCTTTACAGCTTCACTTGCAGCTATGTACTCTGATCTCTGTCATGGAATCAGCCAACTATTTGCTGCTTGGAGCTCTTTCAACTCACATGCGCCTCCGTTCAAGGTAAATACTGAAATGGATTTACTATCATCTTGGTCCATTTCAAAACTTGAGTCTGTGAAGCCCTCGAGTTTAATTCAGACCCACCGTAGACAAGAAATATATCTTAGTTCTTCGTAAGTACTTTAGGATATTTTTCACTACCTTCCAGTGCTCTCTCTTGAATTCGACTGATATTTGCTCGTTACACTAAGTGCATGAACGACATCCGATCTAGTACATATCTACCATACATGATAGATCCTATTGGTGAAGCATAAGGAAACTTACTCATACAGTTTCTATCCTCAAGTATCTTTAGGGCCTATTTTTTAGAGAGAGTATTCCATGGCTCATCGTCATGAGACCTCTTTTGGAATCTTCCATGCTAAACCTCTTTATCATCGAGTTAATAAACGTTCCTTGGGATAAGCCAAGCGTCCTTTTAAATCTATCTCTATAGATCTTTATCCCCAAAATATAGGATGCTTCTCCCAAGTCTTTCATGGAGAAGTGTTTAGATAACCAGATTTTAATTGATTGTAGCATAGGAATATAATTCGCTATCAGTATATATCATCAATATATAATACAATGAATGAAACAACGCTCCCACTAACCTTCTTGTACACACATGGTTCATCCTCGTTTTGATAAAATCAAACTCTTTGATTGTCTCATCAAAACGGATGTTCCATCTACAAGAAGTTTACTTTAATCCATAAATGGATCGCTGTAGCTTACAAACTTGATTTGTTCCAACATTTGAAATAAATCCCTCTGGCTGTGTCATATACACATCCTCCTCAAGTTTCCCATTGAGGAAGGCCGCTTTCACGTCCATCTGCCAGATCTCATAGTCGTAATAAGCTACAATCGCAAGCAAAATCCGAATGGACTTGAGCATAGCTAATGGTGAGAAAAGTTTCATCATAGTCAACTCCTTGTCTCTATTTGAAACCTTTTACAACCAGTCGGGCCTTATAGGTCTCTACCTTGCCATCTGCTCCAGTCTTTCTTTTAAAGACCCATTTACACCCATAAGCTTAATACCTTAATGTGGTGAGACCAAAGTCCATACTTAGTTCTCATCCATGGAGTCAATATCGGATTTCATGACTTCTAGCCATTTTCTTGAGTCTTTATTACTCATAGCTTGTTCGTAATTCAATGGATCATCATCGTTCATGATGCGTACCTCATCGTCATCCTCTATGACGAATTCATACCTGTCAGGTATCTTTGGTACTCTTCCAGATTTACGAATAGGGTGTTGTACAGTAGGTTCATCCACTTGGTCAGGTACTTGACTTTGATCCGTAGTAATTTTTGGTTCTTGAACTTCTTCAATATATATCTTACTCCCACAGACCCCTTCATGGATAAACTGCTTTTCCAAGAAGGCAGCATGTTTCGCAACAAACACCTTTTGATCAGTTGGATGAAAGAAAAAATACCCTTGTGTTTCTTTAAGGTATCCCACAAATCTACACTTATCGGATTTAGTATGTAGCTTATCATTTTCAAACATTTTGACATAAGCTGGACAACCCCAAGTCTTAATATGCTTAAGATTTGGTTTCTTCCTCCCTTTCCGCATCTCATATGGGGTCTTTGGGACGGATTTGGTAGGCACCTTGTTAAGTAGGTATGCATCCGTTTCTTGGGCATAACCCCAGAAGGAAATTGAAATATCAGTAAAAACTCATTATGGAACGAACCATGTCAAACAATGTTCGATTTCTCCTTTCAGATACTCCATTTAACTGTGGTGTTCTTAGTGGAGTCCATTGTGAGATTATACCAATTTCTTTAAGACAATTGAGAAACTCACCGCTTAAGTATTCTCCACCTCGATCCGATCAAAGAATCTTAATGCTTTTGCCATTTTGTTACTCTACTTTACATCTGAACTCTTTGAACTTTTCAAATAATTTAGATTTGTATTTCATTAAATACACATATTTAATTCTTGAGTGATCATCAATGAAAGTATTAAATAAGATATCATCCCCATACATTCGTTGTCATAGGTCCACAAACGTCTGTGTGAACCAACGCTAACAACACTGTAACTTTTCTCCTTTTCCACTAAAAGGACAGTTAGTATTTTACCCATGAGACAAGATTCACAGTTGGATATGATTCATAATCAGATAGCTCTAAAAGCCCATCCTTATGCAACTTGGATAATCTTATTTTATTGATAGGACCGAGTCTACAATGCTACATATAGGTATAATTAACATCATCTCTTTTCCTTTTCTTAGTTTATTCAATTTGAAATATATTTTCATGCAAGTCAAGCATGTAAAGTATATTTCGCAAATTACCAACACATATAAAACATTGTTATTATAAATATAACAATTGTTGTTCTTTATTATAATGTCATATCCATCCATATCTAATACGAAAATAGAAATAATGTTTCTAATGATATTCGAATAAAATAACAATTATTCAAATTAATGGACTTGTCCGTAGGCAATGCTAAACAATAAGTGCCTACAGCTAATGCAGTAACTTTTGCTCTATTTCCCTCTCGTAAGACAACCTCATCCTTGTTTAGCTTTCTACTTCTGACCAGTCCCCTGCATAGTATTACATATGTGAGAACCACAGCTGGTATCCAATACCCAAGTAGAATTTGACTTTCTTAAATATTAATTTCAATCATAAACAAACCTTGATTAGGAGTGGAAGCTTCTCAGCTTCTTCTGCTTTTGTTCCACAAGGAAATACTTCAAGTGACTCAACTTATTGCAATGGAAGCACATTCCTTTGCTATCTGGATCAGGTTTCTTATTATCCTTTACTATCGCCTTGCCCTTAACCTTCTTAGATTTCTTCTTTTGAGAAGATACCTTGGGCCTCTTCCTTTTATTGGAAGAATCATCCACCATTAAGACATGGTTCTTCTTGGATGGAAAGTAACCTTCAGTAGTTTCAATATGTTAAGTAATTCAGGCAAGCTGACATCCAACTTATTCATGTGAAAATTCACAACAAATTGTGAGAAGGTCTCAGGGAGTGACTGCAAGACTAAAATCTTGACTCAAATCCTCATCCATGACGAACCCAAGCTGTCCAAGACGTTCAATCAGATTGATCACCCTTAGGAAGTGAGTCTCAACGGCAGTGCCTTTGGCCATCCTAGATCGAAAGAGCTCCTTAGATATCTCATATCTAGCAGTCCTACTTTGTTCACCATACAACTCCTTAAGGTGAAACAACATAGTAGAAGCATCCATGTTTTCATGCTTATGCTAAAACTCGTTATTCATCGATGCGAGCATGATTCATTGAGCCACAGATGCTTCATCTTGCCACTTCTCTATAGTGGCAATCTCTCCTCAAAGGTTGTGTCTGCAACAATTGCAGGGATAGACGAATTAGGACATAAGAAATCTTTTCAACAGTGAGAACTATTCTCAAATTCCTTAACCAGTCCGTATAATTCGGTCCGGTCAGTTTGTTATCATCAAGTATGCTACGCAGTGAAATTAGTGATTTCGATATTTTTAAATTTCTGCATGTGAAAGATAACATTTTAGCAAATATTCATTTAAATAATTAACATACCAAAATAAATTAGTCTTATTTAAATTGGTATCTCCCACTATTTTCTTCAAACTATATTACCCTCACTTATATAGTTCGGCAAAATCTAATTAAAGATTTGTTAGTGATATTAAGGATCAAATTTTAAATGTATATAGCCTTGTGGAAAACACAACAAACCATATATAAATAAACAGGCAAACAACTCTTTGTCAATTACATCAACATGTAACTCCTTTTATTTTGCCTCTCAGATTATTTTGATCAAGTGGTAACACATCCGAACAAAATTATCTGTGTCAAGTCCAACCTAGCACTTACATATATTCAAAAAAAAATATTGTCCTTGTAGAAAACACAGCAAAACAATATTGTTCAATTTCTTTATAAGCATCAAATGTGATAAATTAACATCTTAAATACTTAATACTTGCTGTTGCAGCACCGTTTCGGTGTTAACAAAACAGACACAAACACGTGCAAGCATACACGGTCAACAAGTAATATAAGATAAGTAAAGATCGTTCCCACGGAGAAAAGAAATTAGGTTTAAACTATCATGCAATAATTTATAGTTATCTTCAACTGCTCAAATGAGTATCAAAGTGTGAATTAATAACTAGACTGATTGTAAACTAAAAATTAACAAATTAACAGACGGTGGATTCAAATTGGAGAAATATGGGATCCTAACTTCACCTATTGCATCGTCTAGATTACGCACCTTATGTCAAGTATAATTGATTAATTAGGAATGCTAGTCAAGAGCACGAATGTGAGAAATGGATATCTTTCAATAAACCAAATCCATATCATATAAAATCCACAAAAGAGATAGAATTCATATGAACATCAATAAAACCTAAATCACTATATGTCTATGTGATTTACAAGGAATATCGATTTAAGTGCAAGCTCTCAATTGGCTACATATGGCAAGCCGGTATATTTCTATCCGGATAACGAATCATAAAATTCATCACATGCAAATTTCACGAACATATACTAGCATGGAAAAATCTAAGTTTACACTTCCTCTTTCAATTCTATATAAACTATTATAGTAGATGGTGATCAAGCATCTATTCAATACATACAACCATGCTAGGCAAACCATATATAATCAATCATACATATCAATGAGGAATTCAACTCTAGACTAAGCAATAATATTCATTAGAATCCCATAATGGTTGTTAGTTCATCTCTAAACCAATAACCATTATGGGATTTGAGCAAAGCATTGAAGCAAATATGAAAGTAAAGAAAGTAGAGAGATAGAAAATGCAAATCTTGTGGTTCTCCTTTCAATAGAAGCTTTAAAGATCAAGTTCAGACCACAATCAAACCCAATATGAAAACTTAGAAAATGAAATCTACTAGAACTAGGAGGGAGAAAGAGTTAGTCTCCAAAACCCTCTCCAGCTCTCTAACCCTAGAAAATAGGAAATATTTAATGCTGATAATAATAATGATCCCCTCGTCCGTCTCTTTGCAACATAACATATATAGAATACACTCAGCAGAAATGCTATAAATGAAAAGTCAAATTTCGGCTCAGCCTTGACCGGCGCGGCTGCACGGCCCCGTAGTACATTTGGGCCCTAGAATGCTCTCTGGACTCTGCTAATTGGACGCGGGCGTACGGCTTCCCTTTGTTATCTCGGCGCGGCCGGCGCGGGTCTACACTTTCTGCTAGCTTCTTCTGGTGTAATGCTAACTTCCTTGTTGCTTTGTTTGCTTCTTTCTCCTTCACGTCTTGCTGCTTTGAGGCCCTTTTTTAACATGCCATAGGCCCTTTCTATGCCAAGTCCACCTTTGTTTCCTCTTTCAAGCTCTCCACATTGCCTTTTGCCAATTCCATACCAAACCAAGCCATTTTAATGCCATTTGAGTTTCCTGACTGAAATCTACAAAACAAAGATAAAACATATCAAAAGACACTAAAATACTTGAGTTTAAGCCATAATCATAGCAAGTTAATATTCAATAAGTAGGTATAAAACCTACTTATCACTTGCCTTGTGGAAAACGCAACACTCATATTAAATATTTAATGCTCTATTAATTTTATCTTACTAGAAGGCTACGTTCGATATTCCAAATATCTTTAAACGCTTTAGATTTAAAATAATTATATTGAGGGGTTTGTTATTATTAGTCTCATCTTAGTTAGCGCGTATGCATATATATATATATATATATATATATATATATATATATAAAATACGCGTTATTTTATTAAAACATGTGAAACATGTTTGCATAATATATATATATATATATATATATATATATATATATAATACTAGCATGCACATATAGAATACAATATTCTACTCGGATTGATTATGGACTTTTATTCTAGTTTGGTTCACTAGAGCCATCAAGTGAACCAAAAGATCAAACCTAGGAGTGTAAGAATTAAATTTAAACATAACAATTACATTTAAACCAAGGCTTCATTACAAACGGGTCTTTAAGCGCTCCTTGTTCCTTGGTCTCCAATTCTTCAAGATAATTCTAACTAATCCTATTATATAAACTATTTAATTTAAATAGAAATCTTGATTAGTAGTCAAGGGGAAGTACATATATAGAAGGGAGATAGAATTTTACATCAAAAAAAAAAATTACAGAAGACAAAGTACACAGACTCAATTTAATAAAACCCATTCATTCAAGCATTCAACTAAAATAAAATCCAATCACATTGGTTAATAGTCTATAATCAACCCCATTTATTTTCATACATATCATACATATGCATCAATAAACACATTCATCTCATAATAATAAATTCATTCCATATATGTATCAATATCAATTAATGGGCAAAAGTTTTGCTAATATTTAGTTTTGAAACAAAATGAACTCTTTAATTTTAATCAAAAACCAAATTCAAATTAAACTTCTTTAATTTTTATAGCAATCTGAAATCATATTTCAAATAAAATAAACTCTTTTATTTTAAACTTTTATCAATTAAATAAACCATTTATTTCAATTGAAGGAAAAAATTAAAATTAAAATTTTTGTCCAGGGGCTAGCGCAGCTGCGCCCAGATTAAACTGGGGGTGTGGCGCAGCTGCGCTGCTTTTCCGAATAAAAAAAATCTGCAGAACGGCGCAGATGCGCCCAGAATGAACTGGGGCGCGACGCTGCTGCACCCAGTCTCAGAACCAGGAAATTTTTCTGTTGCCCAAAATCTGATCCAATCGCATATGATACGTACATGGAATCACAAAGATTGATAATTAGCATAAGATAGGCTCTGATACCACTGTTGGGTTTGCAAGAAACGCACACATGCAATCATATTACATATAAACGAAGCGGAAGCGTAATAAAATAGGATTTTAAAATTTTCTTGTAAACCATAAACCATCATCATATCTTGTACTGGATTATCAATCTATAAAAGTGTAGGAGATCAGAATTATACCCTTACAGATCGTGCTTCCACATGTACGAGTTCTCCTCTATTTTGAATCTACGAGATTGGTTCATTTTCTTTGATCAATACAAGCCACCCAAGCATTTGGCCTCTAGAGGTGATCTGTAAGACCCCGAATTTTATGAATAAAGTATTCAATTTTTCTTATAATTAGTATTCTATTCAGTAAATGGTTAAATTGATAAAAGGTTAAAGTTAAGGGTGATATTTGCAAATTTACAAAGTAAGCAAGTGGTCATAAAATATTCTTTTGTCGGGGAATATTCGTTTGGTTGGGGAATATTTTTTTTTTTCAGGGAATATTCGTACAACGGCGCAATCATTGGTTGACCCCATAACAGAATAATTATCGGATATAGAAAGCGATAGAAGTAACTTTTTTATAAAAATAACGACAAAACTTTTACCGTTAAGCTGTTGAAATATCCGGTAGTTAAAGTACAGTAATACGCGTTGTTACATAGTAGCACACGGTATTGCACAATAATTTTTAATTATTGATTCTTACGTAACAAGTCACTCATTCAATAATTGTTACAGTAATTACTGTTCAGTATTTTATATTATTGATTTAATAATTACTACATTGATAATTGTATATTATTTTATATTATTAATTTAATAATTGTCACAGTAACCACTATACATTATTTCACATTATTAAATCAATAATTGTCACTCATTTTATTGGAATGATATTATTAGATAGCATTATTGACAATGTCTAGAAAGTTCTGTCGAAAAAATGGTTAGGTTATATAATTGCGCGACAATGAATAAAAATTCTTATTGGAAAGCCCCCTATTCCTGGGAACGACTTGGTTGTCAATATTGTGATTCTGTAATATTAATTATAAATAATAATTGATGAATAAAATAAAAATTGTTGATAAATATGATAGGTAAATATTTAATCAATTTTGATATAAATGGAGGAATTTTTAGCATAAGACATTTGTTGAAAGTTGGCATTTTATTTTCTCCTCCGATAAAATAATTTATTCAAATATATTATAATAATATTACATTATAAATAGTATAATGTGATAATATAATTGTATAATTTTATAATTTAAATAGTAACATTATTATAATAAATTCATGGTATAAAAATAAAATGAGGTGGGAAGAGAGAAATTGAATTTAATTCTTTTTAATAATTATAAATATTTTAATATATATATATATATATACCATATATAAACATGTGGTTGGTGGAGGACTTGGAATTGTCCTTGTTGGTGTGCTGCAGAGTTTTCAAAAGTGTGGTGCTTTAGAAATTCATCCGTGTGAAATTTTGTCAACATTGGTGTGCTAACATTTTTCTATAAATAGGTTGTTTAGTCAAAAAATAAAAAACACACCAGAATAAAAAAAAAATTCTTTCTCTATACTATTGAGCGTATTTTTTGTGAGTATAAAGGTATTTTGAGTGTAGATAACAGTGCAAGATTTTCTCAACATAATATCTGTGACGAACAAGATTTTTATAATTTAATTTGAATATTTATTGAATTAAATAAATATTCTTCGATGATTTAATTATTGAATTCTATAATTATGTGATGAATTGAGGTAGATTAATTTAATTATATGTGTTACATTGATTAAATTAATGTGGAGAATTTTATTATTCAAAGTATGTATTTAATTGAGCTTATTTGATTAAATAAATTATTTAATAAGCATAATATTATTCTAATTAATTTAATAATTAATTAGAAATTTAATGATTTGACATAATTAATAAATAAAAATTTTAATTATGTGACTATGTGATTTAATGTGGAATTATTTTATTTTATTTTATTGATTTAAATAAGATTATATGATTAATTGGGTGTGATATTATTAAACTATATTATAAGAGATTAATTAAGTTAAATGGGAAGGAGTCATTAAGGAATAGCCAAACAAGGCCCTTTGAGAAGTTGGGGCAGTTAACCATTATGGGTTAATTGACCATTACATTGTTAGTTTATATACACATATATTGTATATTGGGTATATCAGACTTGTATTTCATAGACGAACTTCTGTAGAATACTCAGAGAGAATTTGAGAAGTTGAGAGAAGATTTGTAGATTCTAGAGTTCATATCATCATCAAAAAGATTTCAAGGGGTAATCTCTTTAACCCAAAACTTCAATTCACGTTCTTATATTTTTATGAAAACTATTCAAGTCTTCTGTGATTGATGAAATTTATAATTAGTGGGTATATGATGATATATATGTTAGTATATGTATATTATATGGTTTATATCATGTATTCATGTATTAGAGTAACCAATTTCATATAGACATGATAAATCAGAGTTTCCATTAACGACTATTTTGAGTTCTCTGTAAATAATATTTTTGATCAATGCATGAATTGATGATTTATGTGTATATAAATTTTAAGATATAATCATAACATGTTTTCTACCATCTATGTATGTTTTCCAAACCATCAATTTCATGTAATTATGTTTTAATTGGGTTTTTCAAAAGTTACAGAGTATAAAATATATATATATATATATATAACTCTTATGGCCCTTACTAACATTGGATGCTATGAATTGTTTGTTAACTTAAATTGTCGGTAAATTATGATAATACATGTTAAAACCAAAGAAAACAAAGTTTGAACGGACAAATTCAAAGTTATAACGAATCCGTGCGTCAAATTTCGTATTTTTCTTCAAAATCAGTCAAGAACACCACAGTGAAATTTCATGATTTGATTCAGTAATTGCATGATTTAAGATGTTAAAAATATGTTAGTACATTGTATGATGTTCTATTAAGTTATACTTCATAGAAATCACGGTGCTAGTTTAATTTGCATTTAATTGGAGTAATTGGCCTACGATCTGTCAAAAATCGCAAACCAAAGTTTCCACCAGCAGGGGGCCCCGCCCTAGCGGGTCCTCACAGGCATAAAGCCCCGACCCAGTGGGGGTGGGTGCTGTCTGGGACCTTGCTTGGTATCTGAGAAAATTTTCGAGACTGTTTTGACCTCTTGTAGTAAAATAAGCATAACTTCTTCATATAAACTCTGATTAAGGCGATTCAGGATGATTCGAAAAGATAACGAGTAGACCTAAAAATTTTATTTGTTTAAGTTATTCAATTTCAAGTCGTTAGCAGGGGTTAAAATGGCCATCTTTGTGACTGATGCGTATTTGGAGGCAATCGGAGGGCGTCGAACATGCACGTACGCAAGTGTAGTGCTCTCGATGATAAAAGAAGTTGTTCTAAGTTATAAACATTAATATTATGAAATATAATAATGTTTAAAATTAATCAATGATATTTAAGACAAGTTGTATAAGCATGTTAAGCATACGCAAGAGGGACGAATCGGGCGTGCGACGAATGAACGTCGAAACGTCGTGCCAAGTGTAATACTATGCTATAACATACTTGAGGACTTGTTGAACATGTAATGCTATGCTATAACATGTTATTAACACATATTATATGACTTGAAGTTCATGTTAATAAACTAAGTTGTTGACATGTATAAGATAATGTGAAGGTTCAAGTTAGCAAACTAAGTGCGAACTTGAATATTGTGATTGTAAAACTTGATTATGATTGTTTAAAGGATTATACCTATGTGATAAGCATATTTTGAATTCATAATTATGTTATGTGATTAGTTATTAAGTTATCACTTGGAACCAAGTTGTAAGTTGAACTTCAATGAAAAGTTCAACAGTTGAACATAGAAGTTATGAAACAAATCGACATCGTATGCATAATGTAATGTGTAGGACGTTGAGGAATTGAATATAACTTTGTAGCCTGCTCACGAGACAAGTTTCCTTACCCTAACTCTATTACGATTACGCAAGTGTTATATCCCTAACTTATTATCGTTAATCAAGTTTCTAAACTTTAATTTTATTGAGCAAGTTTTCTATTCTTGAAATACTATCATGTTTTTTTAGTTATTCAAGTTCAAGATTTCATATGAGACATTACGATTCTTTTGAAGTATTACTTCAGTTATACAATACTTATTCAATTGTATACTCTTGAGAAATTATTATTTGAATTGAATATCTTATTGATGAGCCTTGTAAGACTAGCGAACCCTTATTGATTCGACTAGTCCATAGTTGATGAACGTTCTAAATTCTAGAACTATTACTGAGCTTATCCAAACCAAATTTCCTTTGGTGCGGACTCTGATGTCAAACTGAG
>JAINUT010001233.1:0-32201 GCA_020205555.1 Panax stipuleanatus
ATAATATTTAATAAATATATATATATAATATATTTTCCTCTTTCTCTCACTCTTTTCTCTCTCTCCTCCGATCCTAGATGCTCACTCTGCAATTTAAAGAACCCTAATCCAATCTATCTCTTTGATATAAAATGACAAATCTTTCTGCTCAAAAAGCAAAGACACAATGGCCTGAGAACCCCGAAAATAAGCAGGATATGTTCACAAGTCAAGCCTCCACTTTGGTAATAAATACCATACATATCACTACAAGAAAATCGGCTAATTCGACGGAATTATTCTTGACAAAATAATTTCCGTCGAACTTATGTTATTTTCGACTGAATTTTGCGTCGAAGATAAGTCCCTCGAAATTAATGTTAGTACGACGTCGTAGATAGGTGACCCCCAGTGGCGCTAGATTTCCCGCCAGCGCGAAGACTAAATTCGACGGAATACACTAAGTTCGAGGGAATAATCCGTCGAAGATACCCTATTTCCGAGGGAATTATCTTCGACGGAATTTTCGACGAAAATAAGAATTAAAACCTAAATTTACATCTTCTTCTCCAGCCGCCTCTTTTCATTTTCATATCTCTCTCTATCTATCTCTCTCTCCCTCTGTCTCTCTCTCCTAGCCCCTGCCACCGGTCCCCCCCACCCCTCCTCCTCCCCCTGCCACCGGTCCCCCCCCCCCTTCCACCGTCCCCTATTCCACCGTCCCCCCACCAACTCCTCTCGGCATAGCCCCCACCACCTGCCTCCTCCGCCTCCTGCAGCCGCCGCCTACTCCGCCGCCTCCTCCTTCTGCAGCCGCCGCCTACTCCGCCGCTGTCCACAACTGCCTACCTCATCTCTTTAGCTCACTCTGTAAGTATTTTTTTTCATTTATTAGTTAGGGTTTTGTTAGTTAGGGTTTGTGAAGCTGAAAATGGTGAATTAGTTAGGGTTAATTTCTGTTGCTTCATTACTTAGGAACAATCTGAAATTGAAATTGAAATTGGAATTGAAATTGGTGAAATTGGGACAATATGTTGATTTGATATGCTGCAATTTGGGTTGATTTGAAATTGAGACAATCTATTGGATTAATTTGATATGTTGCTTCATTACAGTAATTTGGGTTTGTTATAATTGGTTTATGTTTAAGAATGGCTCAACATGTTCATTTACTGCAATTTGGGTATGTCCTAACTGATTTGCTGCAATTAATTTGGGCTTGATAATGCAAATTGCTTGATAATTACTAGAATGTGATATTGATATTTTCGACAGAATTTTCGACAGAATTTCTGTTAGAATTTTCAATTGGAAAATTTGTGGGCCCTGCAACTATATTTATGTTTATTTAATTTTGTTTTCCAATATTAAAATAAACTAAGTAGCATTTACTTAGTTTCTTACTACTAAAAAAAATAAAAATTAAAAATAATTAATAATAATAATAAATAAATAATTAATAAACTATTAATAATAAATAATATAATAAATAATTAATAATTAATAATTAATAATATAATAATAATATAATAAATAATAAATAATAATAATAAATATAAATAAAATAATAAATAATAAATAATAAATAATAATAATAAATATTAATATTAAATAATAATATAAACTAAGTAGTATTTACTTAGTTCTTATTACTAATCTACAAATACTAAATACTAAATAATAATAATAAATAAAAATAATAATAATAAACTAAGTAGTATTTACTTAGTTTCTTACTACTAAATAATAAAAATAAAATAAATTAATAATAAATAAATAATAATAAACTAAGTAGTATTTACTTAGTTTCTTACTACTAAATACTAAATACTAAATAATAAATAATAACTAGTAGTATTTACTTAGTTTTCTTACTACTAAATACTAAATACTAAATAATAAATAATAAATAATAAATAATAAATAATAATAGTAATAATAATAAGATAAATATAATATAATAAATAAATAAATAATAAATAATAATAAATAATAAACAATAAATAAATAATAAACTAAGTAGTATTAACTTTGTTTCTTACTAATAAATAATAAATAAATAATAAATAATATAATAATAAATAATAAATAAATAATAATAAAATAATAAAAGAAATAAATATAATATAAATAATAATATAATAAATAATATACAAATAATAAATAATAATAAATAAATAAATAATATAATAAACTAAGTAGTATTTACTTAGTTTCTTACTACTAAATACTAAATACTAATAATAAATAAATAATAAATAATTAAATAATAAATAGATAATATAATAATAAGATAATAATAATAATAAGTATATATAATAATAACTAAGTAACACTTACTTAGTTTTTCATTGGCAAAATAAACTAAGTAGCATTTTGCTTAGTTGTGATGCAATATTCAATAAACTAAGTAGCACTTACTTAGTTTTTTATTGGCAAAATAAACTAAGTAGCATTTACTTAGTTGTGATGCAATATTCAATAAACTAAGTAGCACTTACTTAGTTTTCATTGACAAAATAAACTAAGTAGCATTTGCTTGGTTGAATGATAGATCTGGTTCCCATAATAATATGGGAACCAAATCATATCGTTCAAACTAAGCATATGCTATACTTAGTTTATCTATAAGGATAAAATCTTGATAGTCTTTCCGATCTCCTGAAGTGTAGACATTTCAGTTCCATCACAAAGATACTTTTGGAGGTGTCAACTTAGAAACCCATTTGACATTCACTCAGTAGGAGTGAATGTCGAATAGTCCCCAGTTTGGGACTGTTTCTGTATGTTATGTCTTTCACTTAGGCCGGTGCCAATACGAAACGACACGTCTTTGTTGTTTTGAGGACTTTTCAGCTGTTATCTCTACATGTTCTTCGAGTACATACTTAGATTAATCTATTTCGTGTACTTGGAGACCATGGGGAGGTGCTATCGAATTTTCTTAAACAAAAAAAAGTGCATAACGTTTGTGCACTAGTGAAGAGACGCATCCAGGAACGGGATAGAAGCCTGAATTACCCCTTTCCTATAGGCTGTTGTAATAAAAAATACTCTAATTCATACATGGGCCACAGCATGAACATCCCTATAATGAATCCGCGCTTACATTCATTCATACATGGACCACATGCATGAACAGCCCTGTACTGAATCCGTGGTCTGTGCAGTTAAAAATGTCAGCCGACTGGAGTTGGATGTACCGTAGGATACGCAGTGATGGGAGGGGATTAGTATCAGCTTATTGTGATGGGTGTCATTTCTTGAATAAAGCAATAGATCATGTTGATAATTCGAACGAAAAGATCGTGCCGTTGTCGTCTGTCAAGTGTAAAAACCTGATCTGGAGAAAGTTACGAATTAAATTCGACTTATTTTCCCGTGGATTTGTGGATGGGTACTTCTATGGACTCATCACGGGGAATCAGCTGAGCGGATAGATCCTACGGATTTATACGCCGAAACTATGATCTGGTGGAGATGTTGGTCGATGCTTATGGCCCTACTAATATTGACTGGGCTGAAAATGAGCCTTCTTCAAGCAGTGCTAAGAAAGTGCCAAATGATACAGCTGTTGCCTTTTACAAGTTGCTATCTGAATCTGGGGTCTCGTTGTATCCGGGAAATGATACGGACACCAAGCTTTCTGCAGTGACGATGCTTTTACACTACAAGAATGAGCACGACTGTAGTGAGAGAGGTTTCAACGATTTGCTTGCCATTGTTGGAAAGTTCTTACCCAAGGATCATACTCTTCCTGTAAATTATTACAAGTGAAGAAGAAGGTCAAAGGGTTAAATATGGGATATCAGAAAATTGATGCTTGTGAACAGGATGCATGTTAACTATGGGGAGGACAGAGATAAGGGACAGTGTGATATATGCAGCTTTCTGCGCTATAAGGTGACAAAACGTGGGGGGAAGGAGAAACATGTTCCCAGGAAGATCTTACGGTACTTTCCTCTTGCGCGAGGCTTCAGCGGCTGTTCATGTCGTCTCATACGGCTCAACATATGAGTTGGCATCGAACAAGGGATGTCGTGCCTGGTCAGCTGACTCACCCAGCGGATGGAGATGAATGGAAGAGATTTGATGCAAATTATCTTGAGTTTACGGAAGAAGTCAAAAATGTTAGGCTTGGCATGGCTACTGATGGCTTTTGCCTTTTCAATAATTTTAGTCATCCGTACTCAGTTGGCCAGTGATTATGGTCGCTTATAATCTTCCACCGTCGATGTGCATGAGGGATCCGTACTTGTTCTTGACTTTACTCATACCAGAGGATAAAAGTCCTACAAAAGACATTAACGTGTACCTTCGACGTTAGTAGATGAACTAAAGATGTTGTGGGAGACGGGGGTCCAGACTTATGATAAATCGAAAAGCGAGAATTTTGAGATGAAGGCAGCCCTGTTATGGACTATCACTGACTTTTCGGCTCTTGGGATGGTTAGTGGTTGGTCAACCCACAGGAAGCTGTCATGTCCAGTGTGTATGGGGGATGTGCAAGGCAATCAGTTGCAGCATGGGCGAAAATGTACTTTCTTTGGAACTGCTCGTAGATTCTTGCCTCTTGATCACAATTATAGAAAGATGTCTGCACAGTTCAACAGAAACAGAGAAGAAGGGGGTTGTTGGTCGACTATCGGGCAGTGAGGTCTTGAGATGGTTGAACCAGCTTGATTTCCTTTGCCGGGGAAAGAGCACAGTAAATTGAGAGTAGCTGGGTACGGGAAGACTTATAATTGGACACACTTGCCCATATGGTTTGAGTTGCCGTATTGGGGCACACTTTCAGTTCGTTATTGTATAGATGTCATGCATATCGAAAAGAATGTTTTCGAGGACTTGTTTTACCTGTGGTAGATGCGAGTGGTAAAACCAAAGATAATGACAACACTCGAAAAGATTTGGAGGCATTGAACATTAGGCCAGAATTGTGGCTTCGCCCTAACAATACGAAACCTAAAGCTCCATATTGTCTTACTAAGCAACAAGTTGAAGACGTGTGTAAGTGGGTTAGTATGTTGAAGCTTCCAGATGGATACACGTCGAACATAAACGTTGTTGTAAGGTCGAGCAATTGAAAATTCTGGATTCAAGAGTCACGATTGTCATGTATTCATGCAGAAGTTGATCCCAATTGCATTTCGTGAGATGTTACCCAGAAAAGTTTTGGATGCATTGACCGAACTTTCAAATTTCTTTCGAGATCTTTGCTCAACTGTAATTAAGTACACTGATGTGGAGCAGATGGAGAAAAAATATTGTTAATACCATTTGCAAGCTCGAAATGATCTTTCCTCCAGGATTCTTTGACTCGATGGAACATCTGCCTATTCATCTACCATATGAACTCAAACTTGGAGGACCGGTGCAATATCGGTGGATGTATCCTTTTAAGAGGTAATATAAATTACAAATTGCTTTATGTTGCTCATCATATTAATAATACTCATACGTATTTGTCTTAGGTATATACGCCGATTAAAACAAAAGGTGAAGAACAAAGCTCGTGTAGAGGGTTCTATTGCTAAACGCTATACGGAGGAAGAACTTGTCAACTTCTGTTCATTGTATTTTGACGATGTTGTCTCAACGAAGCACAATCGTTTAAGTAGAAATGAGGTCGTTGGTCCATTGTCTCACACTGATGATGAGTGTTAGCAAGTCAAGCGACTCAAGTGTATTACGCTCCTAATGTCGTAAATACTCAAAGCCCCTGGTACACAGTAGTCACAACTAAAACACGTTCATTTGATGCTGAGAACATGTTTGGTATAGATGAGGCGTTGCAAGAAGATGTTAGCAACCCTATGGCTGTAGTGTTCAATGTTGAAGATGTGATGGATACTGATGTCATTGACGTACCTGACGATGAGGATGTCGAGGAAAACGTCGTCGTGAGTGATTATGTAGTCGTCGTGATGATAATGATGACGAACTGATCTCGAAACTGAGGATGAGGAAGATACTGAATTCGTGACTGATTACATGTTGATTCTGATGGGTTTGATGGCGTAAGTAATTGAAAATTAGCATTCATATAGTAAATATCACATTGTTAAACCTTACATATTCATAATTTACCTTTGGATATTGCAGTAGGATATTCATGGCTAGACATAGCGGTGGAGGTCGCCAAGGTGGTGGGCGATCCTGTACAGGAGACGGTAGCCATGTTGACGGCTCGTCTTTAGGAGCTAGTAAGTTATCTTAACTAGGATTTAAATATATCTCAAACTGCATTAGTTTATGTTTATTGACTCAGTTAAATACAATTATTATAGATGTACCTCGTCGACGACACCGATGAACCTCGGGCTCTTAGGTCATCCGCCAGCAGTTCCACATATTGTACTAGTGGATGTTGCTTCTGGACAGTAAGTGTTAATATATTGTTAATATTTCTGTCAGTTATTGCAAAACACAATTCACATAACATATATTATTGCAAAATACAATTTTTTATGTAGTATACTAGATCCGGTGGCTAAGCACACCCTACACGCCATCTGTTTGACGCACCTCCCGACTGGGTGCGTTCAGCTAGTATGCGCGGTTCGATCCCACTTTTATGCAGGCTGTCTTGCGGGTTTCACGTAAGTTAAACATATTATTTAATTAGTACATAGTTGTATTAGGATGACGAAATCAATTGTTTCTAATTTTTAAACTTTTGTTATAGGTTTATTATAGATTTGACCCAAGTATCTCTCAGACAGCTGGCGACGATGTGATTATATCACATGTCGCTAAGAATTGCTCTGGCTGGCTATATGAGATGCGACATAGGGCAGCCCGGGCAGTTGAGGACCAGCCCGGGACCACCATCAGATCTCATCAGCCTCGCATAGTCTCCGATTTAGCCTGGGAGGCTATGTGCGCGCATTGGGATGCTGATGACTTCAAGAAGAGGTTTGAGCAGGTGAAGAAGAACCGTGGTCAGCTCCGCATAGTACACCATAGGTTCTCATTCGTTCAAGGAGGTGAAGACGGTAAGTGCGCTGTATTTTGTTGTTTAGTTATCAAGTTCTTACACAAATACTTAATACATGTTTTATGAATATTTTTATTAGGCCTTGAGTAGGTCGTTGGGCCGAGATCCCACCATTCTAGAGTTTTAGGATAGGGCCCACACGCCCAAGGACGAGCGTGTTTTGTCTCAGGCAGCTGTGGCTATACTAAAACTCATCTTACTATTTAGCTTTTAGTAATATTCAATCATAAATAAAATGATATATTAACACACTTATAAAAATAAATTACAGGACCGATTTCAGAGGCTTCGGGACGATCGTATAGCTGAGCTAGATGCTATTAGGAGGGGTTCTGAGCCGTCAGACTCCGCCACTCCCCTTCCCGATATTGTATTAGATGGGGATGAGGAGCTGAGACTATGGGTCGCGTCTTAGGATCCCCCTACTAGCAGTACCGGCAGATATCGAGTGTTGGGTTTGCCGAGGATACCCGCATATACACTTCCTGGAGGTAATAATATTTTTTATGTTTCACGAATTTATCAGAATTTATCACATTATATAAATTATTATTAGTAATGGAATTCGTCTCTTTTTGTAGGCTCCAGCCAGCGCCAGCGTCCCAGAGCACATGTCGGACCATCTCATACGGGCGCTGGCTTGGATGACGAGATCTTCCAGAGGCTGATAGGGGCCGTGTCGGATCGATTCTGTACCGATCTGGTCTTTTGCCGTCAGCAGTTGCCTTCTAGTTCTCGTCTTCACCAGGTTGCTCAGGAGGTTATAGCAGGGGCCTCCGTAGAGAGTACGGGATTACCGCGAGAGCAGTTCGACGCTTTCAGTAGCGAGATGCTCCAGATGGTGATTACCCTCTTGGAGGAGGCTTTTCGTCCTCCCCCGCCTACTCAGGTATTCTTATTGTTTATATTATTTTCATTTAAAGCTATCTTGTTAATTCTCACATATGTACGAACTAATGATTTTTATTTATAATTTTTTCAACAGAGTGACGATGGCGAGCAGGTTGGCGGCGATGACGAGCGGTTTGACGATGACGATGAGGTGGACGACAGAGATTTTCATACACCAGACAGGCGTCGTCCACCTCGTCCGATGATGATACTACTAGATTATAGTTTATTTTATGTTATTCATTCTAGTTTATTAGTACATATTTATGTTATTCATTTGTAGAACATTTGTACATATTGTACGTAGTTTTTATAGTTGCGTCTATATAATGAGATTACGTTGTATTCATTCATTTGTAGAATATTCTTTATCGTTGTTGAAGTTTATTTGTTTTCAATTAGTCGATTACGTTTGTTGTTGAGAATTGGTACATGTTTAGGTTTTTAGAATTACGTTGGTTGTTGTGAATTGGTACCAGTTTTTAGAATTACGTTTGTTGTTGCGAATTGGTACAGGTTTTTAGAATTACATTTGTTGTTGAATGTGAATATATTGGTGTCTGGCTGTATTGGGATAAAACAGGTTACAGGTACATATATGGGTTTAAAAACTTGGATTTTGCATTTTCAAAAAAATTATTCTTAAAAAAAACTCCTTAATTTCGACGGAATAAGGTAATTCCGACTGAATTTCCGTCGGAAATATAGGCCAGGCTAATTCCTAATTTTTTTTACTTTTTTTATTTTTCGTCGGAATTAGGTTATTTACGAGGGAACATTCCGTCGAATATAGTATATTTATATCTTTTTTAATTTATTTTTTATTTTAAAATTTTCGTCGAATTTAACGTATTTCCGAGTGAAGTTTTCGGTAGGCCATAAAAAGGTTATATCCGACGGAATTAATGCGTCGGAACTAACTCCGTCGAAGATACCTTATGCCCGACGGAATGGCCGTCGGAGATAATTACGTCGAAGATATAAAAGCTCGACGGAATGTATGACGGAATTTATCTCTGACGGGGTTAGTTACGACGGTAATTTCGAAGGAATATTCCCTCGAAAATAAGCTAGTTCCGACGGAATAGGCTTATTTCCGAGGGAATATTTTGTCGGAATTAGGCTTATTTCTTGTAGTGATAGATGCGCAAAAGAGATAACCACTCAAATAATCAAAAATCCTTCAAAAAATCAAACAAATTTCCCATCAATCCTCACCAAATTCATCTATCTCTCCTGAGATTCTTCAACTAGAAACCAGTTATAAATGTCCAAAAATCCAAATAAACGAATCCCAGACAAATATAACACCAAATAACCAATATCCAGTTGAAGTTTATAACTAATTATGTAATATTTTAATCAAAACCCGAAGAAACAGATTGAACAATCAAGCCCCACCCAAAACTTAACAACCCAGATTAATTCAAGACAAAATTAGCTATACCCAGATAAAATTGATGAATTTTATATATGAATATCGAGCTAACAAGAATATAGGCCAAAGGTGCGAAATTCATGAAACTATTTTATACCCGAGGTGTAATATGCAATTAACCATAAAAGTTAAAAATGGTCCTACAACTCTCAAATATAGGAATAAAAACCTAAAATTTAGTAAAAGAAACTATTTTTCAAAAACTCAATGTGGACATAAAAATTGGACATGAATATTGAACATGAGTGTATTTAAATTTCACATATTTGTATTTTTACCCACAATGAGGATCAAAATACAAATAGGTGAAATTCAAATACACTCATGTCTAATTTTTATGTTCAATTTTAATGTCCGCTTAGAAGAACTCCTATTTTTTTTCATCTATAAATTTAATTTCAAAATCTTTTCATTTACATTTTTACTATCATAAGTATCTACTTACCACTATCTCTTATTCTTATACATTTGTATTTAGTTAGTGTTCTTTAAAATTAATATATTGATAACAATAATATTTTATTGTATAATATTTTTTATTATTAAGTTTATAAGTTTAATTATTGAGTTTAATTAAGATTTTATTATTACATAAATAGATGAATACAGGACTGTAGAAATAAATAAATCATTTTAAAGAGGAATACTATCATTTATATTATATAAGTTGAAGAATTATTATTGTAGATTTTTAAACTTATTTAATTGTTTATCAAAAGTTATATATTACTAGTTACATAAGATAATTCAAAAGAAAATACTTTCACTGTACACAATATTAATCTATTATTAGTAAAAATAATATATTAGTATTGTGGGCAAGGAAATCGTACCTTGCTAGGTTTAGGGTTTCGTATTGGCTGAGGAGAGAGAAATTCACGAAGAGCATGGAATTAATTGATTGATTGAAGAGGGGAGAATGACAGGTGGGCGATTACTCCAATGACACGTGGCAGATCTCCTATAATCCGAGAACCTTGTTAGGGTAGCAAGGATTCCGAGAGCCTTCTTGAGTGCCTTCCACTCCTAGAATTCGAAAACCTTGTTAGGGTTATTGGGATTCCAAGAGTCTTCTTGAGTCCTTCTAGTTGAGAGGATGTCCAAGTCTGAAGTCCAAAGAGAGGTCCCCTTCCCAATGGAATGGAAGGGGTATTTATAGGGTTTTTTGGAAAGTGATCATGTGCCAGGCACATGCCCTCAGGAAATTCCAGAAATACCCTTTAATCACCAGAGTAATGCCCAGATCGTCCTGTCCTTCTAGCCACCAATCCAATCCCTCAATAAATTCCCAAAATGAGCTGCCTCTACGAGCCTTCTGCCTCGGGACATGTGGAGGCTTCTCTCGGGTCTTACCTATTTATTTTCGGCTTTTTCATCTTCATTTAATTAGGTCGTGTGAACCCTAATGTGCACTTGGGCCAATATTTACGCCCTGCGCGAGAGTTGCTATTCCAAAGAGACAATCGTGCAAGTATACTTCAAGCTTTTGAACGCTTTTGTGGGACTCCACTTTTCGAGTCTTGAAAACAAGAGTCCTAGAAGAGAGAACCCCTAGGGAGGCCAAACCCTTAGGGTTAAACCCTAAAGAGGCAAAACCTAGAAGGGCTCTTCCTTGGACATCTTGGAAAATCTTCTAAAAATCTTTCCAGATCTTGCTAAATCTTTGTTTCCTTAATTTTTCTTTACCTGTTGAGACACTTGCTTTATTTGATGCTCTCCATCCAGGTGTTGTCACCTTACCCTATAGTGACCTTGGTTATCGTCCGGATGACTCAGGCTTCGAGGAGTCATCAGCAACACAACTGGCCCCTGCTCCTTCATCTTTTATCTCGATGAACTATATGATTGTTTCTAAAGTAGCTCCCGTTAGAGCTATACGTACTTAACATATATATCATAAAATCAGATTATAAGTCACTATGAATCCAATTGATATAGTTCATAACTATTGTTGGACTTAACATTTGAAGTTTACTTTATCAATTTAATATGGTTTCATTGCTTAGCATGCTCATCGATACTTTGAACAACGTTCTAGACATGTTTTACAGATTATGACAATCATATAAGTATACATCAATCTCATATCACAAATAGAATGGTCAGACAATACTGCAAGTCGGCGCGGCGCGCTTGATTTGAACTAAGGAGTGGCGCGGCCGTGCTGCTCCTGGTTCAGATCAAGACAGGGCTGCCTCTGCAAAAATCAGGCTTAACCCGACAATGCACTTAGACAAAGATTACGTAAAACCCACAAGTCAGGATGTTTTATAACTAGGTTCGACCCCATTTTGTCTTTAATATAGTTTGATATCCATTTGCGTTCAATCAAGGCATTTAAGTGTTCCTTAGTCAAGGTCTCTCATGTTTAGTCCTTATACATATGCTACGTGATCGATAGGTCTCAACTATACATGCTCACATTAGATTAGTCAAATATTTTAAGTTATAAAATCCTACTTCACTTAGACTTGTCATATTTCATGCCTAACTAGTTTACAATGTATAAGACTAACTAGGCATTCATGTTAATCATGTCTATAGGCATGACACACCTAATCATGAAGTCATATTAATCTAGAATACTTGCAATGTAGTTATCGACAAAACTATTTTCAAGATTTCTTTGAAAATCTCATGTTAAGCCACCAAGCATGCAAAGCTACTCCACTTACTATTCCTCATATTTTCGTAGTATGCATAGCTAGAACACACAGCATGCGCACAAGTTTCAAACTCAAGGTAATAGTTCATCAAGTTCGTTTTTTTAAAACTTTAAGTTTCCCTTTGTAGGTCATTAAAATTATTCAAGCATGCACGGTAAGTTCATATATTCTATGATATGCTTTCCACACTTTCTTGGGCATGTATATATGTAATCAATCTTGATACTGAGTTCGGAATTCAAGTATACATGGCTTATTTACACATAGCAAGTATAGTCTTTTACTGAAAACTTATTTCAAATCATGCTTGGATAGTCTATATTACCTTCAATAATATAACTACATATTGTCACATGTCAAGGCATATCAGAACTTTATACATTTGCATATAAAGTCAGAACATGTATACACAATGTTTATAAAAACTAGTTTCCAATTCTTTAAGCTTTCTTTAAAATATTCAAACTAAAACAAACTAACATGGCTATTATATACATAGCACCCTATTCCCCATGTTAAGGTGATTTACATGCATATTCTAACTAACATAACATGCTCAGATTAACTCCAGTCCAACAAAATCAGTATCTATGACTGGCAGTCGACGCGGCCGCCTGGTCATGTGCTATAGAAGTGGTGCGGCTGCGCCACTTCGAGCAGAAGCAAAACAAATGGCTCTGCTTCTACAGAGCCTCAACACAACTTTGCTAATTCCTGTAACTAGACCAACTACATTGCTCTCAAACATGCTTAAAAGCTTAGATAACTCATAATAACAGTTACCATCCTAATTTGCATGAATTCATGTATATTCACACATTAATCAAAAAATATCATGTTATACCTACGTGAATAGGCTCATAAGAAATCACGTGCTTGTAGTCGGCCTTGTACGGACGCAACATGGATATGTGAAACACGTTGTGGATGTGTTCCAACTCAGGGGGTAATGCAACTTTGTATGCCACTTCGCTCACTCGCTTCAGTATCTCGAACGGCCCTACGAATCTTGGACTCGATTTCCCTTTCTTGCAGAATCAAATTTTTCCCTTCTATGGAGATACCTTCAAGAATGCGAAACTGCAGACTTTAAAGTCTCGGTCCTGCTGATGCAAATCTGCGTACTTTTTCTGGCTATCTTGAGCTGCTACTAGTCTGGCTCTTATCATTTTCACCACATCTGCGGTTTGTTGTACTAACTTTGGTCCAAGTATTCGCCGTTCTCCGACTTCGTCCTAACATAATGGCGTTCTGCACTTTCTCCCGTAAAAAGCTTCGTACGGTGGCATGCCGATACTCGTATGATAACTATTGTTATTCCCAAATTCTACCAAGGGTAGGTGGTCGTCCCAATTCCCCTTGAAGTCCATCACGCAAGTCCTAAGCATGTCCTCTAGCGTTTGTATTGTTAGCTCACTTTGTCCGTCTGTCTGAGGATGATAAGCGGCACTCAACCTCAACTGCGTTCCTATTCTCTCTTGTAAGCTTTTCCAGAAGTTGACGTGAAGTGCGGATCTCGATCAGAGATAATTGACACCGGCACTCCATGTCGTGAAACAATCTTCTTTACGTATAGACTTGCTAACTGATTCAAACTGTATCGGATCTTGATTGGTAGAAAATGTGCGATCTTTGTTAGTCTATCCACGATAACCCAATGGCATCATATCCTTTTTGCGTGACTAGAAGTCCCACCACGAAGTCCATCGTAATGTGCTCCCATTTCCATTCCGGTATTTCCAATGGTTGTAGTAAACCACTCGACCGTTGGTGCTCTGCTTTGACGCGTTGGCAAGTAAGACACCTACTGACTCACTCTGCCACTTCTCATTTCAGATTGGGCCACCAAAAATATTACCTCAAATCTCGTACATCTTCGTGCCTCCCGGATGAACGAAATAAGTTGTATTGTGTGCCTCATGCAAAATCTCTTCTCTCAATTCGATTACCGCTGGCACCCACACTCTCCCTTCAATCTCAGGATGCCGTCTTTATCCATTCTGAATCTTTCTTCTCCATTTTCTGCGATCCTCTTTCTAATTTTCTCGTACTCTTCATCTTTCTCTTGTGATTCCTTCCCTCTATCCAACCATGTCGGACAAGCTTCCATAACGAACAACTTTACTTCAGACCTCTCCAGTCCTTTTACCTCTATCTCTAATTTTTCCATCTCTCTTATTAACTCGTCTTGAGTCGACAAATGAAACAATTTCTCTCTTCCTTTTCTGCTCAGAGCGTCGGCAACTACGTTTGCTTTATCCAGGTGATAAAGAATATCACAGTCATAATCCTTGATCAATTCTAACCACCTTCTCTGACGCATATTCAACTCTTTCTGTGTGAAAATATATTTCAGACTTTTGTGGTCCGTGTATATCTCACATTTCTCTCCGTACAAATAATGCCTCCAAATCTTCAACGCAAAAACTACTGCCGCTAACTCTAGGTCATGAGTAGGGTATTATTTTTTGTAGTACTTTAATTGTCGTGATGCATACGCAATGACCTTGCCATGCTGCATAAGCACACAGCCAAGTCCCTTGTGCGATGCATCACTATACACCATAAAATTTCCCGCATCATCTGGTAATGACAACACAGGTGCCTCGCTTAATCTCTTCTTCAACTCTTGAAAACATTCTTCGCATTTGTCCGTCCATACAAATTTCACCGTCTTCCTCGTCAGATTTGTCAACGGAGTTTCTATCTTATAAAAATCTTGGATGAATCTTCGATAGTACCCAGCTAACCCTAAGAAACTTCTCACCTCCGTTGGTGTTCTCGGTTGCTCCCAATTACTTACTGCCTCAACCTTTGCAGGGTCTACTGAGATTCCATTCTTATCCACCACGTGACCTAAGAATTGAACCTTCTCCATCCAAAATTCACACTTAGAAAATTTCGCATACATCCTCTCCTTTCTTAGCGCTTCCAGAACTATCTTCAGATGTTTGGCGTGCTCTTCCTCGGTCTTTGAGGAGATCAAGACGTCGTCAATGAAAACTACTACAAACTTATCCAAGTATGGCTTGAAGACTTGGTTCATCAAGTCTATGAATGCTGCCGGAGCATTAGTCAATCCGAACGACATTACCAAAAACTCGTAATGTCCATAACGGGTTCGAAATGCAGTCTTGGTATGTCCTCATCCCGTACCTTCAGTTGGTGATAACCTATTCGTAGGTCTATCTTCGAAAAACACTTCGCTCCTTTCAGTTGGTCAAATAGGTCGTCTATCCTCGGCAACAGATATCTGTTCATGATCGTTACTCTGTTCAATTCTCGATAATCGATACAGAGCCTCATCGACCCATCCTTTTTCTTAACGAATAACACTGGTGCTCCCCAAGGAGACACACTTGGTCGTATGTAACCCTTATCCAATAACTCTTGCAGTTGTATCATTAATTCCTTCATTTCTACTGGCGCCATACGATATGGAGCTTTCAAAGTCGGTGCCGTTCCCGCTGCTAAGTCTATTACAAATTCGATTTCTCTGTCTGGCGGAAGACCAGGCAGATCATCCGGAAATACGTCTTGGAATTCATTCACTACGGATATATCCTTAATTTCTACTCCTTTTTTGAGTATCTACAATGTAAGCTAAGTAACCTACACATCATTTCCTTAATAATTTCTTGGCCTGCATCATCGTAACACAACACGATTGCTTAAGCGATGAGCTACCATAAAACACTACCTTAGACTTACTCGAAGTCTGAAGGTTCACACACTTATTCTGACAGTCAATTATCGCTGCATGGTTATACAACCAATCCATTCCCAGTATTACGTTAAATTCTCCAAATCTAATTGGAATCAAGTCTACGCTCAGTTCATGTTCTCTAAGGTTTACGTGACAATTTTGATAAACGTATTCTACAGGGATCACTTCCTTATTCTTAACTTCTATGTTCAAGGGATCTTCTAATCGTTCTCGGGGTGTATTAAGTCTACTAGAAAATTCTTCAGATACAAAAGAACAGGTGGCACCCGAATTAAATAATACATATGCATATATATCATTGATTGGGATTATACCTGACACCACGTCCTTCGCAGCCACTGCATCCTAGACGGTCATGTTAAAGGTTCTGGCGGTTGTGCGGTTGGATTGTGCCAGCCCGCTGATCATCAGTTTGTTTCCCCCTTGTTGGCTGCTACCTCCGCCACTTCCCTTCTTTGGGCAGTCCTTAATCCGGTGCTCCGTCGAGCCACATGCAAAGCATCCTTGTATCTTTTTCGGTTTCGGGCAGTTGGACGAAATATGACCCTCACTGTCCATAGTTGTAGCATGTGCTGCGTCCCTTCCAGCACTCACCTTGGTGATTCTTTCCACATTAAATCCTCCACGAAAGTTTCCCGACTGATTATTGTTGTTTTTGTTGTTGTTGTTGTTTTTCCACTTCCTTTTACCCAGATTGCTTCCTCCACTGCTGCTTCCTCCTCCGTGATTCTCTCCTCTAGTACTCTTTCCTTTCTTCTTCTTGTTGTACAGACTCAAGGCCTCACTGCCGCCTTCCGCAATGATCTCCTTCTCCAGTAATGTTGCAAAGGAATCAATTTGAAGAACTGATACCTTGTTAAACAGCCACAGCTTTAGCCCTTGTTCAAAACTTCTCGCCTTTCTTTCTTTGTCTCCCACTTAGTGTTCTGTAAGTTGCGCTAGTTCATTGAACTTAGCCGCGGACTGCGCCACCGTCATATCACCTTGCTTCAGTTCTAAGAACTTAACCTCCATCCAATTCTTCATGCTTTTCGGAAGTAGTTCTTGAAAAACAGCGTCTTGAATCTTTCCCATGCGATAATTGGGTCTGTAGTAACCTCAACTATGGGGTCCTACACTCCTAAAGTCCTTCAAACTTGTCACTGGAACAGCTTGAGGGTTGGGGCCAACGGGTTCGTTGTTCCTTCCCCTAAGAGTCTCTCCTAACAGATCAACTAGCTTCTGGATCGGGTCTACTTGTTCCCTCTCATTATTTACTGACTCCTCAGGTGCAGTCAATCTATGTCTGGGCGGCATTTTCACATCACAAATTTTTATTTTATTATTACTTAATCATATCACTTAAGTATTTCTTTAATACCAAAAGAATAAAATTTATAACGTGTTTCTGAAATAAACTTTATTTATATTCATATGCCAAATCGTTTTATTACATGATCATCCCTAGCATATTTCTATAAATGTTATCACATATATCCCCTAATATCACAAAAGACGGGGAATACTAACATACTACCATACTACCCCTCTAACAAAAACTTACTCGGGGTTTACAAAAGTATCCCACACTTTACACAAGAAGTTGGGATTACAACATAGTATATATATCACATAAGGAAAATACTACTAATACTACGGCTAGACTGACTAAGGGTCTCATCCCATAATCCCACGCTCCACAGCGCTCTTGTACTCGATCTGTGCTATGTACCCCATCAACTCTCGGCTCAAGGGATGTAGGGTCTATCCTTGTTCCGCTGGGTAGTGGTATACACCATCGATCACCCTCTCGAAAGCTGAATGGAACACATAACCCATCTTGTTCATCTTCCTCTTCTTGCATCTGACTTCATCCTCCAAGTCGTCTGCTCTCTCATTCGCTGCTTCCCACTTCTCCTCGAAGTGAATCCTATCCATCACCTCTAATTCTAGCTGAGTACGGAGTGCTTCCTTCTCAATCTTCTCACTCATTTCCCTCTGCTCAACCTCTTCTAACTTTCCAGCCAAGTCTACGTTTCTGGATACTGACCTGTGGAATAAGGTTCCCATCTGGATCCCTGCCTCCCTGCGGTAAGCAATCTCTACCTCTAACTCCTGCATGGCCAGCTTACTCTGATGGTCCTCATCTCTCAGCTTCTGGAACTCGGACTCTCTCTCCTGGGCATCAGCCTCCAGCTCTTGGACGCTGCTGTCCAACTCTAGAATACGCTCCTCGTAATCCCCCAGTATATGTTCCTCCAGGTTAGGCTCGTAAGAGTCCTCCATGGGCTCCTCCTCTGTAGGCTAATCCTCAACACGATCATCCTCCATAGGCTCCTCCTCTGGATCAAACTCCACCTCAATCTCATCCTCGTCGTCAGACTCGGATGGTGCTACTTCCTGGACTGGCATAGCCTCTAGAGGCGCCTCGTATACTACGTGTATATCTCTGGGTTCCTCCTCGACCACTCTACTAGGTACTCCTGTGTCTGCCATCCTACAATCACAAACACAAGATAAACAAACAACAACTCCATTAGAATGTTAAATAAAACAGAAGATCATTGTATAAAATGAAGTTACATTTCATAACATACTAAGTCTCTCAAGAGAAACTCTATATGAGTTTTATCTCCTCCTAACCTCTAAGTTCTCCTAAGTTATAATCTAAGGACACTCGTTCCTAAGGTTTATAACTATAGCTTTGATACCAACCTGTGACGCCCCCAAATTCGGACCGCCACTGGTCTCTCGAATTCGGTTCATCACTTTCTCACGATAATACAATAATGACTAAAATCATACAATTACAACGGATAACCTAGAATAATATACAATGATTTATTATATTTATTCCCCCAAGTCTCGCAACCTACATTACTTAATAGATTACATAATAATATCAAATACCAACTTATTACATAATCTAAGTTAAGCTTAAACATAGTTCAGAATCAGTCTTAATACATCATCTTAACAGACATAATACAACATCATAATATTTAGAACATAAAAGGGGCTAGCTAGTCGGTAGCCTTGCCCTTGCCATTATCGACTCCCGAAGGTCCACCCTGCTCTGCCTTAACTGAAAATATTTTAGGAAAAGCAAGAATGAGCAACAAGTTTGCTCAGCAAGTAATATAACAATAAGGGTGAATGATATAGTTTTCGAATCCCAAAAGGTATAACAGGATATAATAGTTCAAGGATAGCAAGAATATCAACAGTTCTCAATAACAGTCGCTAAGGATAGAAAGATATCAATATGATTCAATGCTAAATTAGTTTAAGATTTCAAGATAATTGAATACTGAACAGTCGCTAAGGACTATGAACTTCACTAGAATTAACAAAAATATACTGATAATCCAATAAAAATAAGTACAACAGGTGATCAGCCTAAAGTACCCTATGGTATGCATATCATTCAATCGTACTAAAATGCGCACCGTCGGTCTCCCGATAATATATAATTTCCCTTAAAGAAGGTTGTTCATCTTAGTCTATATAAGACTCCGCACCAATCAATTAGTTTGGATAGCTTTTTAATCATGATATAAGTCTAGCCGAATCAAATGGCATAGACCACTCTTTATAAGTTCAATACTCAAGATTTAAAGTTCGAAGGATATAAATTGACTTTATCTTGTCCACAAAATATTTAAGTTATAAAACATGAATTGCAATTCCAATAGTTTATTTGTACGACAATAATAGCGCAAGCTTAATGAATGCTCAATAAAGAGTAAGGTTAGGAACTTGCTTACAATGTTCCTTGAATAAAGTAAACACAAGGATAGGATACTTGCACAGTAAAAAAATGTAAGTTAGGGAACTTGCCTTAAGCGTAGTTTACTAAAGTATAGCTTATCAACGCTTTTCGAATCTTATTATAATATATTTATGTAGATAGGATATTCATTAGTTATAAACCTTTGATCACATAAACTTAATATGTAAATCAAGTATACACATATGGTTCTCACTTAGTATTGTAACTCTATACATACGTCATTACGTACTTAACATATGTATCATGAAATCAGATTATAAGTTACTATGAATCCAATTGACATAGTTCGTAACTATTGTTGGACTTAACATTTGAAGTTTACTTTTGTCAATTTAATATGGTTTCATTGCTTAGTATGCTCATCGATACTTTGAACAACGTTCTGGACATATTTTACAGATTAGGACAATCATATAAGCATACATCAATCTCATCTCACAAACAGAATGGTCAGACAATACTGCAAGTCGGCGCGGCCGCGCTTGATTTGAACTAAAGAGTGGCGCGGCCGCGTTGCTCCTGGTTTCAGATCAAGACAGGGCTGCCTCTGCAGAAATCAGGCTTAACCCGACAATGCACTTAGACAAAGATTACATAAAACCCACAAGTCAGGATGTTTTATAACTAGGTCCCGACCCCATTTTGTCTTTAATATAGTTTGATATCCATTTGTATCCAATTAAGGCGTTTAAGTGTTCCTTAGTCAAGGTCTCTCATGTTAGTCCTTATACATATGCTACGTGGTCGATAGGTCTCAACTATACATGCTCACATTAGATTAGTCAAGTATTTCAAGTTATGAAATCCTACTTCACTTAGACTTGTCATATTTCATGCCCAACTATTTTACAATGCATAAGACTAACTAGGAATTCATGTTAATCATGTCTATAGACATGACACACCTAATCATGAAGTCATATTAATCTAGAATACTTGCAATGTAGTTATCGACAAAACTAGTTTTCAAGATTTCTTTTGAAAATCTCATGTTAAGCCACCAAGCATGCAAAGCTATTCCACTTACTATTCCTCATATTTTCGTATATGCATAGCTAGAAACACATAAGCATACTCACAAGTTTCAAACTCAAAGTGTAAATAGTTCATCAAGTTCGTTTTTGAAACTATAAGTTTCCCTTTGTAGGTCATTAAAATTTATTCAAGCATGCAAGGTAAGTTCATATACTCTATGACATGCTTCCACACTTTCTGTGCATGTATATATGTAATCAAATCATGATACTGAGTTCGGAATTCAAGTATACATGGCTTATTGTACACATAGCAAGTATAGTCTTTTACTTGAAAACTTATTTCAAATCATGCTTGGATAGTCTATATTACCTTCAATAATATAACTAACATTTTGTCACATGTCAACGCATATCAGAACGTAATACATTTGCACATAAAGTCAGAACATGTATTACACAATGTTGATCAAAACTAGTTTCCAATTCTTTAAGCTCTTTGAAATATTCAAACTATAACAAACTAACATGGCTTACTATATACATAGGAACCTTATTCCACATGTTAAGGTGATTTACATGCATATTCTAACTAACATAACATGCTCAGATTAACTCTAGTCCAACAAAATCAGTATCCATGACTGGCAATCGGCGCGGCCGCGTAGTCATGTGCTATAGAAGTGGTGCGGCTGCGCCACTCGAGCAGAAGCAAAAAAAAATGGCTCTGCTTCTGCAGAGCCTCAACTCAACTTTGCTAATTCCTGCAACTAGACCAACTACATTGCTCTCAAACATGCTTACAAGCTTAGATAACTCATGAATAACAGTTACCAACCTAATTAGCAAGAATTCATATTTATTCACACATAAATCAAAACAATATCATGTTATACCTTGGCTTTGAATTGGACAGAACTTCTCTTCAAAAATCAAATTACTCCCACACACTCTCTATAGCAACTAAGCAAATTAATCTAGCAAAATGAAATGACAAGGGGAGAGCTCTATTTATAGAGATTTGCTTATCCATACCAAAGCTTTGCACAAGGAATTAAACCAAGAGATGAAGGAAGAAGATGATGGACAACCAATGTTTGGTGGAATAGTTGCCACCCACCACATCAATCCACTCCCCTTTGCCATCATTTGATTGAAGCTAGTTGATGAACTTGGGAGAAGAAGAAGGAATAGGCTTGTAGCCTTTCACGTGTAGGAGAGAATGAGGGACTCTTAATTTGGGACAAGGCAACAAATCTTCAGCATTTGCGAATCCCACATACTAAGGTTACATATAAGCCCACTTAGGTTATATAATATATACTTAGGTTATAATTTAATGTCACAATAACATTACATGGTAGCAAATTAGGGTACATGTATACACATTGATATATAATCCATGTATATTTTAATAATGTCCATTTATGATTTAATTGAATAGTGACATACTACATTATTCCAACCCTCATTATTATTATTTCAATTATGTTACTCATGGAATATTAATTATTTACATACTTTAACTTAATATTCCATATAGTATACGTTAATGTACTATACCTATCACATGGTCACATAAGTCTCATTTATGTAACTCATATAACTCATTAATCTTATTATATAGTTTCTATCAAAATGTCATCTCATGCTTTGTATTGTATAGTTGTAGTTACTATACAATATGCGATTACATAACTTTACACTTTAACAAATACTCGAACAACCATTATCCTTTTAATATTAACCAATTATTTATTCATTAATATGCTATCACCCATAATTACCATTAATCAATAATATATTATTAATTAATCATCTATTTATTAATTCCTTCTTTAATTAATTAAATCATCAATATTTCTCATCACTGTGCCACACAAGGCATCTTTGAGCTTATCATAAACTCCACACTTCTCTCAATCATTATAAATTTAGTTTAATATGATTGAGTTAACTCATCTCATAACACATACACATTTATATACAAATAAATATTCATTTTATTAATATATTCATTTAATAATATTCAAAATTTCTCGGGTATTACATTGGACATGGCATTGAGCAGGAACAACCAATACAAATTTTGATCAGCAAAGAAGATCAGTTTTATAAAATGTAGGAGAGAAAAGAGAGATTGATGGAGATTTAACTTGTGCTGAAGCATTTAATTCAGAATTTTGAACATCAATACTTGAACTTAGAGACTTAGTAGCACTATCACCAATAATGCTTTCGTGCACTTGTGGAAGTTTGGATGATGGACCGAGAGGATGCTTAGGCAACACTGATGAGAGTGGCTCTTGCAATATTTCATAGCTATGAAGAAAGCTAGAAAACAATCCAATGATAATAAGGGATTCAGTTCATAGTAGTCTTTAATAAGCCACTGAAGAATCATCAAGGCCATCAACGAGACAGTCAATGAGCTCGGTTTCAAAAATGTGTTCTCTTGCTCGATTAAGGGCGTATGCAAGAGATTTCGCCTTAGAGAGATAGTTGTTTGTAGATTGAGTTGTGATATGTGGTTTTATAACCACTTATTTAGATATCAACTCACTTCTTTTGTTGCTTAAACTCATGTGTTATATTAGCTTTTCATGCATTTTAGCTTGTTTTTGTAGATTTCATATTGGAAGCTCTCTTGGTGACATTTGAAGCAAAAATGGGAAGGAAATTGCAATCTGGACATCGTTTGGGGGTTTCATGTTCATTCATGTTCTTGGATTGGAGCTTAGGTCATATTGTAGAGCGTCTTCTAAGCTTTCCAAAACATCTTGAATCATCCCAATCGGAGTTCGGAGGCGAGAGTTATGACCCTTGTACCAACGGACGTTAAACTTCACAGTTTTGGGTTTCTATTGCACAACTGTCACTTGGAGTTCAATTTCGACCTTATCTGTCCATTATTTCTCAATGATCAAAGAATGAAAGTTGTAGACCTCTTCGATAGCTTCAATTTGATAGGTGGCAGGCCTTGTAACTCTACCCGGATCAAAAGTTATGACCGTTCTACCAGAAGTCACTGCAGCAGAACTTTTGCGGCATGGCCTCGCCAAGTTGTAGTGCATTTCCAGCGCACCAACGCCCTTCCCCAGGACAAAAATCTGATATTACATTTCCAGCGCGCCCGTACCCAATTCCAGGACTTTTCTAGCTCGACCGCGCCACTCCTGAACGCGACCAGACTTGATTTTTTCATTTAAGAGTGCGATTGAAGCATAACAAAAGAGGGGGATTCAATATTATGGCTTAAAAAGAAAAGACATATTAGTAGGTTAGAGGGGATTCCACCCCTTAGGGATCATTAGTATAGACATGTTCCCCTTTTCTCTTTCATTAGATTAGGTTAGATTAGAGTAGAACCCTAGATTAGATTGGATTGGGGCTTGAAGCAATTGGAAGACATTGAGGATTCAGACTTGGAGCAAGAGATCAGATTTGCTTTTCTTATTCATATTTTCTCTTTGACTTCCTATTTGTATTTTCTAATGTTTATTCAAATTGTGGATTGTAGAGTTGATTTCAACTATGAGTTAACACTCTATTTTGGGATTACAATGGAATCTATTGAGTAGTTTATTTGATATACTTCCTTGTTATTCTTATTGATTGTTATTGGATTGTCTATTATGATTCATGCTTAATTGCTTAGTTGATTGGCCATCGATTACTGTGATAATCCATTGAACTTGAAAGATGAAGTATGGATTTAGATCTGATCTTAATAGCTTGTGACTGTATGTTCTACATGGCGATTGGAATGTATGTTTGTGCTTAGATAGACATATACCGAAGCACCACTTGTAGTCAATTGAGGACTTGAGCTTAAACCTTAATTATTTGTAAAATCACATAGACATATAGTGGTTTAGGTAATTAGGGTGTTCATGTGTATTCTATCAATTGTGGATTATATGTGATAGGATTTGGTACATTGAAAGATGGCCTTGTCTTACCATTCGTGTTCTCGACTAACAATCTATGATAATTAATTTGGCTTAACAGGAAGTGTGTTGATTTAAATGAATCAATAGGGAAATTGTAATCTCATATCTTCATTATCTAGTTTATTCTAGGGATAATTAGTAATTAGTTTATTCATAGTTTTATCAATATATCAAATCGTTCATTTAGATAAGATTGAAATGGTTATGGGCTAGTGCTTGGTGGCTTTATTAGTTAATTCTCCGTGGAAACGATACTTTACTTACTCTTTATTACTTGTTGACCGTGTATACTTGCACCATTTGTGCCCGTTTTGTTAACACTGAAACGGCGCAACAAGTTTTTGGCACCGTTGCTGGAGAATTAGTTTAATAAATTTTTTCCAACCATTAGCTTCAATCAAAGTAGTCTTACTTTAAACATTTTTATTTTATTTTAATTCTCTTCCAATAGTCTCTCTTTTCAGGTACTATGGATTTCAGTGCTTATCCATGGTTTTACACGAGGATGGATCAACCAAGGGAAACAAGGAATGATGGACTCGACCCCATTGCTACATTATCAGCACAACTTGAGACACTCTCGAGGAAGTTGGACATTGTTGCAACCCAACGGAGTCGAGAGACGAAAGTTACTTATGATTATTGTGCTAGCAACTATATGAGTCATCAGTGCCCCATCAGTTTTGGACAGTGCAGTATGGGTGATTACTCTCAACCACGATGAGTATCCAATTATCATCAAGATTGTGGTATCACCCAGATTCTTCAGAAGATACCAGATTCTTCAGAAAGCTATTATCAAGACCATTCTGCGATCTAAGTCCAACATATGCACCAGAATTCACGTTCCAAACTCCAACCAATGAGCCTCAATTACATGGATTTCTAGGCTGAAACAGAAAAGGCAAGATTAAGGAAGAATGTTGCAATAGCATCAATGAAGGAGACCTTGATTGAGCAAGCAAAGTCCATTAAGAATATTCAAAATTGGACGAATCAAATTAGCATGGCTTAATGAAGGAGGAATTTGATTGAGTAAGGGATAAGAATTCAAAATCTTCAGAATCAAGCATCTCAAATATTTGAAGCCCGTGAACAATGGTCCTCAAATAATTGGTGCTATGACCTGGATGCCGAAACTGATGGAGAGCCGAAGTGCACATGCAAACTAGATGAACTGAAAGACGTGGATATTGAGAAGACAAATGGGGACATGGAAAATAATGAATGTGGACCCAAACCGTGATAATACCCCAAGTGTCTTCTCTGATAAAGTTGAAAAGTCCCGTGAATTTGCACATCCATGTCCCATTGGTAGTTACATCGAAGGCAAAAGGTTGTATGATAGTGAAGCATTCTTGAAACCATGGTGGGCCGAGGAAGAGAAAATAGAAGAAGAGTCCGTTGTGTTGTTTATGCCCCAATGCCCCAATCAATTTACAAACACAACGGAAGAAGCGCCTAGCTATCCGAACTTCAAAATGGTGATTCAAGTACAAGAAATAGTCCTAGGGTGGTTTCAATCCGAAGACTCTCGTGAAGGGGAACCTCCCAATGCACACTGCGGTTCTAATGGATGAGGGTTCCTCAATTATCGTAGGGGAATTGGATAGCGGTTGTCCAAAGAGAAAGTCCATCTAACGGACTTTAAACCGAGCACTAGATGGGAAGCACCCCATCAATCTCTTCTCTCTCCTACTTGTTTAATTCTCTATCACGAGCTTTCTATCATTTCCCCCCCACCCATGTTTAATTCTGGATACATTTAGTTTAAATAGTTCAATTTTGAGTTTGTGGAATAAGAATATGTCTCATCTTAATGCCCCTTTGTGAAGGAAGTAACTCACGTGTCAGTTAGTTGCTTAGTTCCATATTGCTGCAGAAATTTAAGGACAGAAACCAGGGTAGCGCGGTTGCGCCCTCCTCAAGGCCAAATCAGCGCGCCCATACCAATACCCAGAAAACTGCTGAAGTTTAAAAGTGTAAAAAAAAACAACCCAGCCTTATATCATCTATTCATTTGGTCGAACCCTCCAGACACGCCACCATAACAAGCTGAGGAGGAGGACGACGACGAGGCCAACTAGGGGAGTTTCCTAACCTTTTATCTCTAATGAGGACATTGTCATTTTTAAGTTTGGGGGTATTAGGTCATTTTGCATATAGTTAGGTTCATATTGCATATAGTCGCATTTTAGGTCATATTTTGTATATTTTGTCAATTTAAAAAAAATTATTTTTATTTTTAGGATGTGTCCCTTGAGCATTGTTTTAATTTGAGTTATTCATGGTAAATGATAGCAACAAATTTTTAATTGATTCTAACTCATGGGAAGCAGACAAATGTTGTTAGTCGTTGTGCTTAAACTCATTGTTGGTTATTGTTACTTATGTGGCCTTTCACTTTCATGCACTTAACCATAAGTATTGAGCTAGTTGTATGCTTAGAGAAGGCTTATATTACCAAATGCTTGGGAGATATCTATAAACTCTAGAAATCGTTTAAACATCACTCGAAGAAATGTATCCAAGTTTGATTTGTTAGTCATGTGGTGAGTTGAGATGGAGCGTAAAACGCACTCACTCATAAACACATGATTAGGGGAGATAGAGCGTAAGACGCACTCTCCTATGAATTGAGGACAAAAGAAAGAAAATTGTATATTGCGAATCTTGCGTTGAGTTGAGATGGAGCGTAAAATGCACTCACCCCAAGAATGGACTTAGGATAAGATGGAGCATAAAATGCACTTACCTAGAGTCCTTTGATTTTATATTTTTGGAAAATGTGATTTGAATACATTTGCAGTGAGTGATGTGTTAAGCATGTAGTTTTTGAAATTTATTTGATCTCTTTCATAAGGTAATATAGTTGCATAAGTTCATCCGAGCTATAATTGATTTAGTGCAATTGGGTGCACACACACACACGGAAGGGACCTAAAGCATGATATGACTAACTATTTGTAATTCTAGACTTACAACGTTTTGAATGCTTTCATGAGTTACCATGCTTTGGCATCTTTGAGACCATTTTAAACTTATTAACTCATTGCTCAAGTTTAGTTTATTTAGAAATGTTTAATTTTGTCAATTAGAGTGTTTGCTTGAGGATAAGCAACAGTTTAAGTTTGGGGGTATTTGATAAGTGGTTTTATAACCACTTATTTAGATATCAACTCACTTTTTTTGTTGCTTAAACTCAAGTGATATATTAGCTTTTCATGCATTTTAGCTTGTTTTTAGATTTCATATTGGAAGCTCTCTTGGTGACATTTGAAGCAAAAAATGGGAAGGAAATAATCTGGACATCGTTTGGGGGTTTCATGTTTATTGCATGTTCTTGGATTGGAGCTTGGGTCATATTGTAGAGCGTCTTCTAAGCTTTCCGAACATCTTGAATCATCCCAATCGGAGTTCGGAGACGAGAGTTATGACCCTTGTACCAACGGACTTAAACTTCACAGTTTTGGGTTTCTATTGCACAGCTGTTACTTGAAGCTCAATTTCGACTTCATCTGTCCATTATTTCTCAATGATCAAAAAAAAAGTTGTAGATCTCTTCGATACCTTCGATTTGATAGGTGGCAGGCCCCGGAACTCCTCCAGATCAAAAGTTATGCCGTTCTACCAGAGGTCACTGCAGTAGAACTTCTGCGGCGCGGCCGCGCCAAGTTGTAGTGCATTTCAGCGCGCCAGCGCCCTTCCCCAGGCCAAAAATCTGATATACATTTCCAGTACGCCCGCGCCCAATTCCAGGCTTTTCTAGCGCGGTCGCGCCACTCCTGAACGCGACCAGACTTGATTTTTTCATTTAAGAGTGCGATTGAAGCGTAACAAAAGGGGGGGATTCATATTAGGGCTTAAAAGAAAAGACATATCAGTAGGTTAGAGGGGATTCCACCCTTAGGGATCATTAGTATAGACATGTTCTCTTCTTCTCTTTCATTAGATTAGGTTAGATTAGAGTAGAACCCTAGATTAGATTGGATTTGGGGCTTGAAGCAATTGGAAGACATTGGATTCAGACTTAGAGCAGGAGATCAGATTTGCTTTTCTTATTCATATTTTCTCTTTGATTCCTATTTGTATTTTCTAATGTTTATTCAAATTGTGGATTGTAGAGTTGATTCAACTATGAGTTAAACTCTATTTTGGATTGCAATGGAATCTATTGAGTAGTTTATTTTGATATACTTCCTTGTTATTCTATTGATTGTTATTGGATTGTCTATTATGATTCATGCTTAATTGCTTAGTTGATTGGCCATCGATTACTGTGATAATCCATTGAACTTGAGAAAGTATGGATTTAGATCTGATCTTAATAGCTTGTGATTGTATGTTTACATGGCGATTGGAATGTATGATTTGTGCTTAGGATAGACATATACCGAAGCACCACTTGTAGTCAATTGAGGACTTGAGCTTAAACCCTAATTATTTGTAAATCACATAGACATATAGTGGTTTAGGTAATTAGGGTGTTCATGTGTATTCTATCAATTGTGGATTATATGTGATATGGATTTGGTACATCGAAAGATGGCCTTGTCCTACCTTCATGTTCTCGACTAACAATCTATGATAATTAATTTGGCTTAACAGGAAGTGTGTTGATTTAAATGAATCAATAGAGGAAATTGTAATCTCATACTTCTCATTATCTAGTTTATTCTAGGGATAATTAGTATTAGTTTAATTTCATAGTTTTAATCAATATATCAAATCATTCGTTTAGATAAGATTGAAATGGTTGTGGGCTAGTGCTTGGTGGCTTTTATTAGTTAATTCTCCGTGGGAACGATACTTTACTTACTCTTTATTACTTGTTGACCGTGTATACTTGCACGCATTTGTGCTCGTTTTGTTAACACCGAAACGGCACAACAAGTTGGAACTTTTCGGAGAGAATAGAGTTGGTCGAGAAGATCCTTGATGTAAGACCTCGAATTTTATGAAATAAAAGTATTCAATTTTTCTTATAATTATTATTCTAAATAGTAAGGTGATAATTTAATAAATGCTATAGTTATGGGTGATATGTGCAAATTTTACAAAGTAAACAAGTTATCAAAAATATTCGTTTTGTCGGGGAATATTCTTTTTGTCGAAGAATATTGGTACGACAGCGCAATCATTGGTGGCCCCACAACGAAATAACTGTCGGATATAGAAAGCGACAGAAATAACCATTTTAAAATTTGACGGCAAAACTTTTACCGCTAACTGTTGAAATACTCGGTGATGAAAGTACAACAATACACGTTATTTCACAGTAATACGCTGTATTGCACAATATCTCTGATTATTGATTCTAAAGTAAGAAGTTACTCAGTATTTTATTCAATAATTGTTACAGTAGTAATAACATAGTCTTTCATATTATTGATTCAATAATTTCTACAGTGATAATTGAATAATATTTCATATTATTGATTCAATAATTGTTACAGTAACAACTGCACAATATGTCACATTATTAAATCTAATTATCACGACACAGTAACACATATTATTTGATATGATATAATTAAACAAGTTGGCAATATTGTGAGTCTATTAATAATTGTGAATAATTGTTGAAAGATTGAAAGGTGTAAATAATTGATGAATAAAAATGTTGATTAAAGATAAGTATGATATGCGGATGTTTGTTCAATTATTTTCTTTTTACAAAAATAAGTTTGGCAAACTTGCCGACACTCTACTTTCCTAAAGTAGTCTGGACCACAACTCAATAATTGTTAAAAGTGTACAAATTGGTTTTCTATGTGGGACCATAAATTCCACTACCATTATTTTATATAGCTCATGTAGACACTCAAAATTTTGTTTTTCTGTTACTAACCCTGCAAGAGGGCAAAATTGTCTTCTCAGCCCCGGTCACCAATACCGGGATGTCAACTCAACCCGATCACCAATATCGGGATGTCAAACTCAACCTCGGTCACCAATACCAGAATGTCAGTACAACTCTGATCTCAATACCGGGCCGTCAAATCAACTCCATCTCAATACCGGGCCATCAGTTCAACCCCGATCTCAATACCGGGCCATCAGCTCAACCCCGGTCTCAATACCGGGCCGTCAGCTCAACCCCGGTCTCAATACCGGGCCATCAGTTCAACCCCGGTCTCAATATCGGGCCGTCAGCTCAACCCCTGTCTCAATATCGGGCCATCAGTTCAACCTCGGTCTCAATACCAGGCCATCAGCTCAACCTCGGTCTCAATACCGGGCCATCAGTTCGACCCCGGTCTTAATACCGGGCCGTCAGGTCGTCCCTGGCCTCAATATCGGCCATCAGATCAACCCCAGTTTTAATACGGGATATCAATTTAGCCCTAGTCAGAACCGGGAGGTACAGTTAAGCCCCGGTCACAACCAGGAGATCTAGTTCAGCCCTAGAGATAACCCTGGGTAGCCAATCCAACCTTCAAAAAAACCCGAAGCATCACATCAGCCCCGGTCTCAACCCAGGAGGTACAGGTCAGCCCCGGTTTTAACTCGGAAGTCAGTCAACTTTAAAAATAGTCCTAAAGCATAACAAAATCTTCAGAGGAAAACTTGGAGCGACCAAGTTAACCTCGAGAAACACATTGAGGACAAAAAGACTCAAATGAGATCCAAACCTTGGAAACAACCCCATCAAGTCAGCCGAAGGCCATGCCGACATTGAAGGCAACCCCGAGATGGGAAAAATGGTTTTTTATCAACTTGAATCTAAGTCGGTCAAACTCAAGTCAAATTAATGTCACCAAGGTCAGAAAGAACCCTAACGGTGATCCCGAGTGAAAATAGCGCAAGATGGCTCGACGGACAAACTGCGGGGAAAAAGACCAGTTATGAACCAGTCTTTTTGGACTTGAAAAAGGTTAAAACCTATGTCATTATGACACACTCGAAAGAGCTTTCCGAAAAGGTATAGCACGCCTCAAACGGACGCTTCGATCAAAAGTTAGAAAGTTTCAATCTGACCTTACATTGCTCAGTGCACGTACTTCGAGGCAACGGGGCCCACCACCCGGGGCCTGCCACGTGGTGCTGTGCGTAGACCCACTGCTTTCGCGGATAGAGTGGAGGCACCCGGGTCTATATATATGAGTGCTCCCCCCTCTTATTTTTAAGTTAGAAATCGTTTGGAGCCTTGCCGTTTCGTTTCACGACCAAACTTGTGTCTTCCAAACCCAAATGTTTTCACTCTAACACGTAGATATACCCACATACTACCACATATCAAAAAATAACCGATAGATTTGGACGTTTAAACCTACGATTTGGCAAAACGCTCGTGTAGCAGTCCATTGTAAGTATTTTTACGATCAACAAGTCAATACTACTTCTTTGCACTTTTATACATTGCACGTTAAGTTTCTTTTTTAAATATTCCAAATCAGTTCCGTGGCCGTTTTTTGTCAACTTTTGGTGCATTTTTGTACATAAACGCATTTTCTGGCATTTCTACAACTCGGATTGACGATCCGTCGCTTCCAGCAGCTTTTATATACTTGCATCTTCATTGTTAGCAACTTCGCCGGACTGGGTTATCTTTCCAGTCCGGGTTTGGCTTTTTTTGTATATTTAACTGTATATACTAACTTTTTAATTTTGTCAAGCCCGGATGTCAAATCCGAGTAGTTTAGTTACTACTGCTTTTATATATATTTATGCATATATAAGCAACTTTCACCACCACTGGGTTTCTTCCCTGTCTTGGTTGACTACATTTCTGTCTCTATATATATATATTTATATATTTCAGTTCGACCTGAATTATTCTGTGGCCTTTTTACTGCTT